>CM077152.1:56153573-56198298 GCA_039583875.1 Platanthera guangdongensis | reverse complement strand
GGAGTATTTTTGGATGTACTGAAAGAAATTAGTGTTGCTCCCTAAATTTCCTTTCTCATCTTCCTCCTTTCTTCTCCCTCACCACTGCCAGCCCCCTTCCCTTGCCGGATTCCTTCCGGAAAATTATCTAAACCATAACAGAGACTATGTTGGACCTTGTCTACTAGTTGAGATTGTGTGTGCACTGAGTTGTCTGGTTGACACTTGTCTTGATGTTTGTGCTCTGTTGATTGCAAGTGTGTGACTAATGTATTTTCAGTAGGCTGGTGAGCTATAATAGAGTTGAGTACGTGATATTCGACCAATGTAGTATTTCAGTGGCAGACCCAGAATTTTTTCATGACCCGGGCACTAATAAAAATTAATTAAAAAGCGATGCAGAGTTTACATTTTTATTTTTCTAAATATGTTGATTTGATTCGACAGTTTAGCTTCACTAATTTTGGATGTGTGGTTAAATTCGAAGATACATCTTTTATCTCCAACTACTGTTTTTGTTTTAATTATGGATGCAAGGGAGGCATGAATTACTCCAGTGGTTCATGGTGGTTACAGATTTGGAGCTCTTTATGCCCAATTTACTAAAATAATTATGTCTTGTTTAAACTGTCAGTGACGCAGAGTTGACTTCGTTTAACAACATGGAGAAAACTTCATTATATGATAATATGATAGAAACTTGGTACCAAAGTGCGAGAAGAAACTAACATTATCAGGATTGGAACCCAACATAAGCACTACAACACTCACAGTTTCAGTAATTAACCTGTAGGCTGCATTTAACTATGATAATTTTAAAGATTTAAACACTAACAATTTTAGGCAAGCAGGGAAGAGGAAGCACACATAGCAGCACGGGGAAGAAGAAGCATGCACAATAGCACAGAGAAGAAGAACGCTGCATAAACATAAAGATTAAAAACACTCAAAGGGAAGAAGAGGAAGTCAAGCAGAAGATGTTTTGTGCCTTCGTCAGCCGCTGCACAGGGAAGAACAAAACCTAGGCCCTAGCACTCCCGCACTCCCGCATTCCCACACTCCCGCCTCCCGCCGCAGATGAAGAAGGCAAAAACGGAAAAAAAAACAATCGTCGTCGGCTGCCGCCTCGCGCTCATGTCGTGGGAAATAACCTAGGTCGGCATTGGTCCCTGGCAGAGACGGCGAATTTGCTATCCCGCGGCGGAAAACCCTTAATTTCACGAAAAAATTCCGCCATTCCCGCCGATGCCTGATAACCCCGCCCAAACTTCGCGAAAACACACCCGGCACGTGCCCGGGTGTGTCTAGACATGGTGTTAAATTTTCTCAACGTGGTCAGCAAGATAGCCCAAACGCCAAATTAATATCTTCGGAACTACCCAGTTCGCACGCTGAACCTGCGGAAACCCAAGGACTAGAGGTTGCACCCAACAAAACAATGGAAGCACAAGAAGATCTTATTATGCATTCACTTCATTACAATCCGAGGCATACATAGCGAGACATGATTTCGCTAGTATTACAGCTGAAAACAGAAAGAACCAAAAACAAGCCGGGCGGACAAAACCCGGAGTCCGCCGAGACCGCCGAGGTCGCCGAAGCCGCCGAGACCGCCCAAGCTATGCTGCAATCCGCCGAATACCACGGAGTCCGCCGAAACCGCGAGGTCGCGCGGACACACCGTTATTCGCCTCCTGCTGAACCCGAACTGAGGAACTCCCCTACCCGCCTGAAGCCGGCGGACAGGTTATTGAAGCTGGGAAAGTTGAAACAGAACTGACAAGCCGCAGAGCGACCTCCTGCTGAGTCCGCAGAGACCGCACACTTCCAAGCACTGACCGAAGTCACAGCCAAACTCCTGGCTCCTTGAAGTTATCCGCGCGACCTGCACACAGCAAACCGTCAGCCTGAAACAATCCGCGCGGACTGATAAACACAGACCGCAGCACTCGCCCAACCCAAAATACTGTTCACTCACGTTACTTGTGGTTACTGTAGATGTGCCAGGGGGGTCCTATTTATAGGCCAGGTGAGGAGTGTGGTCACCGCCCATGAGATAGCGACACCGCCCCAGCCCGCGCGAACACAAAACGACTGTCCGCTCAGTCCGCGAGGACTTAGCCAGTCACCAAGGGAAACCGCCAGGAGCAAGGCAACCATTTGACGAACCCTCTCCAGTCCGCCCAAGCTAAGCGGACAAGGCACCAGCCCGCAAAGCTCCAACTGCTTCAGGACAGCACCTTCTTCAATGGCAGTCCGCACCAACCCGAGGCAGTCCGCAAGACTCACACCTCAATCCGCCACAAGTCCACGACCAAAGGCAAACAGCAACAGTCCGCCCGGTCACAGCGGACTTGGCGGATACGGCGGACACCATGAACTTGACACCAAGTGTGACCAAGTCCAAAACCATCAAGGGCCAGTGCGAGCATGGCGGACACAAAGTCCCGTCCGCCAAACACCCTAGCACAGACCGCAACCAGTCCGCGAGCTCCTCGCACTTGTCCAACGCAGCAGCACCAAGCCGGACTCCAAACATCAGTCCGCCAACCGGTCTCCATAGCAAGACCTGCTGTAACACCTGAGCTCGGACAAGGCCTCAGCCAAGCTCAAGGCTCAGTCCGCAACAGCCCCAACCGCGGACACACCAGTCCGCAAGGCTTCCCGCGAACTCGAACCATCCCGCCAACAGCTCAACTTGCACCCGCGACCACTGAGCAAAGCACCAGTCCGCAGGCCTCTCTATCCGCAGATACCAGGCCGCACCAAACCGCGGACACAATGCAACAACCCGCTCAGAACACAGCCGGCTTCCACCAGACTTCTCACCAGGCCGCAACCTCAGTCCGCCCAGTCCGCCCAGTCCGCCAAAGCTGTCCGCACAGGCCGCGCGGCCTGTCCCGTCACCCACTTCCACTTCACAAATTTCAACACTCCCCCTTGAAGTGAGAAGTGGTGACCAAGCCCAGCAAGCTGCGCAAGCGTTCAAAGGGCCCCTTCGACAGCGGCTTCGTGAAGATGTCAGCAAGATTATCTTCACTCCGAACATGCCCGACCAGCAGAGACCCCTCCAACACCTTCTCCCTGATGAAGTGGTGATCAATCTCTATATGCTTGGTCCTGGCGTGACACACTGGATTGTTTACCAGTTTGAGAGCACTCTCATTGTCACCCCGGAGTAAAGTAGGCCCTTGCACTTCTTCATGAACATCCTCTATGAGCCTCCTCAACCAAACGGCTTCCCGAGCAGCCAAGGCCGAAGCCTTATACTCCGCCTCCGTGGTTGAAACCGACACCGAGTCCTGCTTCTTGCTACACCACGAGATGCTAGCTGAACCGCAAGTGAACACATAACCTGAAGTAGACCTTCGATCATCCGAATCACCGCCATAGTCAGCATCCGTGTACCCGAGCAATGCAAACTCCGCATCCCTTCCATAGAGAAGTCCCATCTCAGAAGTCACCTTGACATACTTCAGAATTCCCTTCGCCGCCACTAGATGAGATTGCCTTGGTTCAGCCATATACCGACTTACTCGGCCAACAGCATAAGCTATATCCGGCCTTGTAATCGTCAGATAGATCAAGCTCCCAACAAGAGCCCTGAACACCAAGGGATCATTAAGAACCCTTCCCTCATCCCGTCGAAGCTTCAGCCCAGATTCCAGTGGAGTAGAGCACTTCTTCCCTTCGCCCATGCCAAACCGCTTCACAATACGATCAGCATACCCTTTCTGGCTAATGAGAATCCCGCACTCCTTCCTCTCCACTTCCAGACCAAGAAAGTGATGCAACTCTCCCAAGTCTTTCATCTCGAAGCGTATAGCAAGCTCTCCCCTGAGCCTTGCTACTTCCTCCTCCGAGTTCCCTGTGATGATCATATCATCCACATACAGCAGGACCAAGACTCTTAGCTCTCCCTTCTTCTTGACGAACAAGCTTGAATCCGAGTTAGAAGCCAGGTATCCACAGAACTGCAGGTACTCTGCAATCTTCCCATACCACGCTCGAGGAGCTTGCTTCAACCCATAGAGAGCCTTCCTGAGTTTGCAGACATAGTCCGGATGCTTCTCAGAGACGAAACCAAGCGGCTGATCCATGAAGATGTCCTTGTCAATCTCTCCGTAAAGAAAGGCATTCTTCACATCGAGTTGCCACAACCTCCATCCCTTGCTAGCAGCCAAGGCGATCACCACTCTTACAGACGTCATCTTCGCAACTGGACTGAATGTCTCCTCATAGTCTTCTCCATACTGCTGTGAGAATCCTCTAGCGACCAGGCGAGCCTTGAACCGATCAATGCTCCCATCAGCCTTCTTCTTCAACTTATACACCCACTTGCAAGTAACCGGAGTAATGCCATCAACCTTGGGCACAAGGTCCCAGGTTTCATTCTTCTTCAGAGCATCAATCTCTTCCTTCATGGCACCTTCCCACTCCTTCACTCCAGTGGCCTCGTTGAAGTTTGCAGGCTCTCGCTCATCCAGAGGACCTGCAAAGAAGCAGGAGACAAAGCTCACTGCATTCCCATCACAGTACCGAGCCGGTGGCTTAACCACCCTCTTCGATCTCCGAAGACACGGCTCCTTGCTCACGGCTTCCGTTGCTTCTTCAGGCTCCACTCCTACCTGGGGCAAGCATTGAGCAGTGCTCCCCCTGCTTCCTGAGCCAGAAGGCTCAGCCTCGGAGTTCGAAGCAACAGGAGCTGCTGGTGAAACAGCAAGCTCCTCTTCCAAGCCTTCAGCATCCTCCACCGGTGCTTCCTCAACCTTGCTACTTCCGGTAGGCTCCACCGAGCCACCTCCATATGACGTCAGCTCGTCAAAGACAACGTCTCTTGACACCACGAACTTCTTCGTCACAGGGTCCATGCACTTCCATCCCTTCTTCCGCTCATCATAGCCAACAAAGACAAGTTTCCTTGCCTTCGCATCCAGCTTTGTCCGTGAAGCATCCGGGACATGCACGTAGCAAGTTGAACCGAACACCCGAAGGTGTCCAACACTCGGCTTCTCCTTCAGCAACAGCTCAATGGGCGTCTTCATGTTGATAGGGCTGAGTGGCATCCGGTTGATAACATATGCAGCACAAGACATTCCCTCCGCCCAAAAGGACCTCGGGATATCTTTCGCATGCAGCCAGCATTTGCAGGTTTCCGTCAAATGACGGATCTTCCGCTCCGCTACCCCATTTTGTTGTGGAGTGTGAGCACATGTAAGCTCCCGTTGGATCCCGTGCTTCCTGCAGAAGTTAGAAAACTCGGAAGAGACAAACTCTCCCCCGTTATCAGTTCGAAACTTCTTAATCCGCAAGCCAAGCCGGCCTTCTACCAACTCCTTGAACTCCACAAACAAACGGAAGGCATCCGACTTCTCCTTTAAGAAGTACACCCAAGTATACCTTGAGTAGTCATCAACCAAGACAAGCATGTATTTGCTTCCACCAAGGCTGACAGTAACAGTCGGTCCCATCAGGTCGCCATGAATACACTCCAATGGTTTCTTGCTCCTTGTTTGAGATTTATCAAACGGAAGGCGATGTGCCTTACCGTATTGACAGCCCGCACAAACATGCCCATCACCAAAGGAAGACAACATCGGCAACCCCCTCACCAGACTTCTACTCGCCATTGCCTTCAGCTTGTCCATGCCAACATGCCCCAGCCTCTCATGCCAGATAGCCGCACTATCATTGGCCCTCATCTTATCAACATAGGCACTGGTGGAAAGAACAAACAAGTTCTTCACCCTCCTCCCAACATGAGCAACATCAGCCTTTACCGCTGATACGTTGCGAAGGAACCTCACGTCTGTTGGCCCAAACAGAACGTGATACCCAGCGTCCACCGCGTTGGTCACCGAGAAGAGGTTCTTCTTCATGCCCGGCACGTGATACACACTCCTTAACGTGAGTGGCCCCTGATCACTACCCAAAGACACGACCCCCTCCTTCTCTACTGCATAAACAGTATTATCAGCAGTGATAATAGCTTCATTACCTGAGTAAGCCTGCATGGAGGTGAACTTGACTTGTCTCCGGTGAGGTGATGACCACACCCGGAGTCGACGATCCACTCGCTGTTGAAGTCCTCAGCAGATAAGGCCCGGACACAAGTGCCCGTCATGAAGCTCCTCCCCATTCTGCTTCTTCACTTCGTGAGCAAGCTTCCTCCTTTCCCGCAGCATGCCCAGGCTGCAGTTTGACCTTGCAGTCCCGCTTGAAGTGCCCTCGCTGATGACACCGGTAGCACTTCAGATTCTTCTTCCAGTCCTTAGGAGCATTGCTCCTCTCCGGCGGATATGAAGTTGAAGTCTCCTTCTCAACAGCTGCCTGCACCTTCTTCTTCTTCTTCCCTTCCCATCCCTTCTTCTTGCCTGAGAAGAGAGCCTCGCTGCCTTCCTGATTCAGATTCACTCCAGCCATCTGCCTTGCTAAGCTCTCCTGCGAGGCAAGCAGATTCTCCAGCTCCAGCAGAGACGGCTGAGTAGCCCACCCTTGAACAGACGTAACAAAGGCCACATACTCCTTCCGCAAGCCGCGGAAAATGTGCCTTTTCATCTTTGCCTCAGAGATAGGCTCATCAGGATCCAGTGCCGACAGCTCAGCACACAAGCTCTTCATCTTTAAGAAGTACCTGGAGATGGAAAGGTCTCCCTGAGTTGCCCTGGCCAACTCATTCTCCAGGAACTGAAGCCGCGCCACATTCTTCCTATTGAACAACTCATCAATGGTTGTCCAAATATCAGCAGCCGACTCACATCCAATGATGTGATCAAACAGTTCCGGAGAGACAGCTCTCTTCAGAACGAACTCTGCCTTAGCATTAGTTCTTCTCCAGAGCCTCACCTGTTCAGCAGTTCCGAAAGCAGCAGTTACTTCCTGTCTGTCGTCTCCACCGACAACTTCCCACAGCTCCTCGCCTAGAAGATAACTCTTCATGCACGACTTCCACTTTTTATAGTTAGTCGGCGTTAAGAGTTCAATGCCCAGACCTCTTGCTAAGCTCCCTTCCATTGCAGTCACCTGTTGGTACCCTTCAGCAGCTCCGAGCAACAACACAGGTTGATCACCACTCAATCACTGAGTAACAACACTGGCTGACCTCCGCTCACGCAACTGAACCTCCGCAACCTCAGAAACCTGGCTCTGATACCATGTTAAATTTTCTCAACGTGGTCAGCAAGATAGCCCAAACGCCAAATTAATATCTTCGGAACTACCCAGTTCGCACGCTGAACCTGCGGAAACCCAAGGACTAGAGGTTGCACCCAACAAAACAATGGAAGCACAAGAAGATCTTATTATGCATTCACTTCATTACAATCCGAGGCATACATAGCGAGACATGATTTCGCTAGTATTACAGCTGAAAACAGAAAGAACCAAAAACAAGCCGGGCGGACAAAACCCGGAGTCCGCCGAGACCGCCGAGGTCGCCGAAGCCGCCGAGACCGCCCAAGCTATGCTGCAATCCGCCGAATACCACGGAGTCCGCCGAAACCGCGAGGTCGCGCGGACACACCGTTATTCGCCTCCTGCTGAACCCGAACTGAGGAACTCCCCTACCCGCCTGAAGCCGGCGGACAGGTTATTGAAGCTGGGAAAGTTGAAACAGAACTGACAAGCCGCAGAGCGACCTCCTGCTGAGTCCGCAGAGACCGCACACTTCCAAGCACTGACCGAAGTCACAGCCAAACTCCTGGCTCCTTGAAGTTATCCGCGCGACCTGCACACAGCAAACCGTCAGCCTGAAACAATCCGCGCGGACTGAAAACACAGACCGCAGCACTCGCCCAACCCAAATACTGTTCACTCACGTTACTTGTGGTTACTGTAGATGTGCCAGGGGGGTCCTATTTATAGGCCAGGTGAGGAGTGTGGTCACCGCCCATGAGATAGCGACACCGCCCCAGCCCGCGCGAACACAAAACGACTGTCCGCTCAGTCCGCGAGGACTTAGCCAGTCACCAAGGGAAACCGCCAGGAGCAAGGCAACCATTTGACGAACCCTCTCCAGTCCGCCCAAGCTAAGCGGACAAGGCACCAGCCCGCAAAGCTCCAACTGCTTCAGGACAGCACCTTCTTCAATGGCAGTCCGCACCAACCCGAGGCAGTCCGCAAGACTCACACCTCAATCCGCCACAAGTCCACGACCAAAGGCAAACAGCAACAGTCCGCCCGGTCACAGCGGACTTGGCGGATACGGCGGACACCATGAACTTGACACCAAGTGTGACCAAGTCCAAAACCATCAAGGGCCAGTGCGAGCATGGCGGACACAAAGACCCGTCCGCCAAACACCCTAGCACAGACCGCAACCAGTCCGCGAGCTCCTCGCACTTGTCCAACGCAGCAGCACCAAGCCGGACTCCAAACATCAGTCCGCCAACCGGTCTCCATAGCAAGACCTGCTGTAACACCTGAGCTCGGCAAGGCCTCAGCCAAGCTCAAGGCTCAGTCCGCAACAGCCCCAACCGCGGACACACCAGTCCGCAAGGCTTCCCGCGAACTCGAACCATCCCGCCAACAGCTCAAACTTGCACCCGCGACCACTGAGCAAAGCACCAGTCCGCAGCCTCTCTATCCGCAGATACCAGGCCGCACCAAACCGCGGACACAATGCAACAACCCGCTCAGAACACAGCCGGCTTCCACCAGACTTCTCACCAGGCCGCAACCTCAGTCCGCCCAGTCCGCCCAGTCCGCCAAAGCTGTCCGCACAGGCCGCGCGGCCTGTCCCGTCACCCACTTCCACTTCACAAATTTCAACACATGGTCCGCCCCTGAAGTATTTTTAGTATTGTTAGGATGGTAAGTTGCAGCTCAGACTGTTTTTTATTGAGTGGGGCACGGGAGGTGGGTATTGTAATAACAGGAGAGCAATACCTACATATTGCATAACCGACCACACAATGTTATGGCCTGCTGTGAGCCGGCCACACAAGATGGCATAATAATGGAATCTTTGGTTAAGAACTTGATGAAACATGATTGCCAGTCTGCTATGAGTATTGCGTACGTAGATGTATTCCCGCTCACTTAGGCTCGGTTTGGCATGGCGGTATTTGTTGTAAATGCCCGACCTCAAATAGGGAGCTTCATTCACTTTTATGTTCAAAATTAGTTTTCTTTTCTTGACGGCGGTCATAACTGTTGTCATGCCAAACATACATTCTATGACGATGGGTTTTTGTCTAAACTCACCGGAACAAAAACGCCGCCCTAAACAGAGGGTTAGTGGAATATTGATTACTTGGTTGATGCGGGCAAGGCCACCATATTCTCTAGAGGCGGTCTAGGGCAATGTGTCTTGCTAGATTCAGTTAGAGACATTTGTAGAAGAAAATTGTGTAGTCATATGTTTTGACACTTACTTTATATTTAAACTGCTTATACATGGAAAGATTTGTATATTCATGTTTCATTTGGAAAATATATTTTGTTCCCTGTTTTCACACATACAAAATAATATGTTGGAAGTATTTTAGAGGGCTCAAGGCGAGGGAAATATTGCAAGTCTTTGAACTGATTCAGTGTCTAGATGTGAACTGATTCATTGTTTAAATGAATTGATGCAGACCAATAAGCCTGATTTGGAGCTTTGGATGATCATGCTCTGCTAGCTTTGCTTTGAATTAGATTTTACTTCTTTCAGTACATTTATGTATTCAGTTAATATATTTTCTTAGCGTTAGTTGGGCTTTGGTGTTTTTTGACTCTATATTTTGTATGAGACACTATTTCTTATATTCAAAAAATTACTTTCTTTTGCTATTTATCTTTTGCAATTTAGGAATGATTTGTGTAGTTGACAGACCCGGTTGGGGAAGCATTATAGCAGTTGTTTGCTGTTATTTTACAAAAAACCGTGCTGAAAACACTTTTTCGGCACTTGCAGTGGCGGTAGTCGACGCATAAAAACAGTAGCCTGATGTTTCTTTCAGAATGCGGAAAGAGTGGCGCATTTGTGAGCCCGTAAATTCTTCCTCGTGCCGCCGGAGTTATCCCTTGTTGGAGCTGAGAACTCGGGTCACAAGTTGGGATTAAAGCATGGATGGAGGTTACTTTGCCCATGAAGTTGAAAGCACAGTCACAAAGGAAACCAATTTTGCTTGGGTCGGGTCTGGGCCCAATTTGGCCGGGGCCTGAATTTGCCGGTCCATCGCCGGGGCCAACCATGAGTAAAGCCTGAGCCGGGTTCCGGCCTGGACCCAATATGTTTTTTTTTCAGACCTACCTACACCAGCTGAAAGAAAGAAAATAATGGAGTAGAACCCACTCCATTGTCTTGCTATTGGACAGAATGGATCAATTTACATTTATGCAATGTCGAAAAAATTTCCCAAAACTTGAGGTTTTTGTAAAAAATTTCTTCACTATTTTTTATGAGCATTGTTTTGCTCGTGGTGTTCATGTTGCATACCTCCAAGCGGATGTGCAAATGCTCGCTTAAATTAATTGCAAGTGCATAGGTCTGATTTGCTATTCATTTTTGCCCGTAGATGCCCAATTGTTGTGTATTTGTGTAATACATTTTTGGGCTAATAACTGGGACCTTCCTGGGAGTTTGCATAATTACAGGTTGCACATTTCTCTCTTTCCAAATTACATTTACCTTCTAGGGAGTTTGGATGAAAATAATAAAATCAACCAAATTATTCTATCATATTCCAATATTACCTTTTTGTGATGACTACATTGGAAGGGATGACCTCTTTCTTTAGAAATATAGATGAAAACTGGGAAGTGATAAAGACTCTGTTGGGAGGGACTTATTTTCACCGGTCAAGCAGTTATGATCGCATGAACCAGATCTTAATTAAGCTCCGATTCATGTGGTCCTAACCGCTTGACCGGTGATAATAAGCCCTCCAAACGGAGCCAAAATGTGTTAAATTATTTTATGATATTTCATTTTCTCTTAGAAATAACTCAACATTGAAATAGGTGCATTATATTTTTCCCTTGTAATGAATCTAGAATCATTATAAAAGGATAAAATAGAAATATCATAAAATATTTTTTCTACTTTTATCAATTTACATTCATATTTCTAACGGAATGGATAATTTTGTAAGCTGAGAACTTAAAGGGGAGAGGTAAATGTAATATCGAACGATAGATGGGTGCAACTTGTAATTTTGCAAACTCCCAGGGGAGGTCCCGATAATTAACCCTACTTTTTAATGCCGGATTTTTGGGTTGATTCTCGTCGTATGATGGTTTACTCCCCAATTGAGGTTTCCACTTAAAAAACTATTGTGTCGTGTTTATATTTTTTTCTCGTTTTTTGCTCGAATGAGTTGCATACCGCCAAACAATTTCACTTGAAATATTTACAGGTGCACAGATTGGGTTTGCACTCTCAAACCCAACTTGTGGTATCCAAGCTACATTCAGTTGACAAAATAGATATCAGGTTCATGAATTTGAGATTTTTTTTAAAAAATGACCAAATATTTTGGGCTTGCAGGCTATCCTCTTTGCTCGTGTTCCTTAAAATAGCCGATTCAAAAAATTGAGGTCAGTTCGACCAGTTGATTGAATGATGTATTCAGGTTCAAATTCAGAGCATACTATGAAATTAGATGATGTGAATTATCATTAGTGTCATTTATTAATGGAACTTCTTATTTACGTCAAGGGTTCTAAAAGGTCGGGTCATGGATTAAATATTTTCCATAAAAGAATAATATTTAGAAGAATCATACGGTTCTGATTATTAAAAAAACAAAAAAAAAAACAAAAAAAAAAGTAATAGAAGAACATTACAGATGACACAAGATTTTTTTTATAGTGGTTCCTCAATAACTTTGGATACGTATTCTCCTACACCGCAGTAGGAACACACTGTCAATCTAGGCAACCAAGAGTCTTTTGCACTGGAGATTCTAAAAATCCATCGCTAATCTTTTGAAGTGAAATTTAGTAACCCTTACTGAGTCTTTTTTTTATAGGAAGCTCAAAACCTTCGCAGAACTTTTAAGAAAATCAAGTACTCTTTATAGATCGCGTAAGGACACTAAAGGGCTACAAAAGAAGGGAAATAGTCAGATCAAAATAAATCAGAACACACTTTACATAGAAGAAGAAGAAAAGAGAGTTCGAAGAAGACTCTTTGACTTTTATTTACATTTGTCATATCTACCATTCCTCCATCACTACCTCTTCTTCTTCTCTATTGATCTTCAAGTCCATGCCAATTTAATAGCCACTTGGACAATAGAGTCTTCCAAAATTTCAGTGATTTAATGGAGTTTTTTTTTATCATCTTTCATATTGTCTCTGATATCCCAGTCTCTGCTCAAATTCATAGGAGCCTAGAGATAGATTCAACCTTTTTGACTCCCGCAATGACTCTATTTAGAGTCCAAATATGTAACAATCAAAAGTATAAAATGTGTAACACATTTTAAAATTCCCGATGATGAGAAAAAAGGTAGTGTGTAAAAAAAAATTCATTTTCTTTTGTTTGTTTAATTTTGTGTTATGTTAATTTTGAGTTAAGAAAATTATTTTGAAATTGAGATTTCTAAAACTGTGACATTTACAATTTTGTTTCAATTTATATTTTTGGTATTGTCACACACATTTTGGGTAGTGGCGGCATTGATAAGAGGATTGATGTTAGTTGAATTATGTTCTTTTAATGTTGGCTGGATTATTTTTTTCCTCTTAATGTTGGTTGTGGGCACATGACATACTTTAATGTTGGTCGGGAGCATTATTTGGCTGATTATACGGCATCTAGATGTATTTTAAGTGGTGTAATTAGGTCGGTTTTACCGTTCACCACCTATTCACGCTATTAAAAGGCCCGGTCGGCTTCCTTCTCTCGTATACGCCCTCTTTTTCAGTACTTTGTGCTGACAATGTTTCTCTACTCCTGTGCGCTACTTACCGCTCCTCCTGGATGAAAGAATCCTATTGGAGTCGATAGTTCACATATCCTCTGTTTGATAATATCAATTCTCATGTTGTATTTGATCACATCTTGTGTTTGACAGAGTGTGCATGTTTACAGGTTCAAGCGAAGTGAGAAACTCTCCTCTGCCCCTACCGCCGGGCGATAGCCTGAATTAAATTGACATGGTGCTCGGGTTGCTACCGCGTCGCGCTAGCTCTAACTCCCGCGCTAGCTCACTCAACGTTCGTCGAGACGGAGGCGTCAAGACAGAGCTACCAATATTTTAGAGGGCTCAAGGCGAGGGAAATATTGCAAGTCTTTGAACTGATTCAGTGTCTAGATGTGAACTGATTCATTGTTTAAATGAATTGATGCAGACCAATAAGCCTGATTTGGAGCTTTGGATGATCATGCTCTGCTAGCTTTGCTTTGAATTAGATTTTACTTCTTTCAGTACATTTATGTATTCAGTTAATATATTTTCTTAGCGTTAGTTGGGCTTCGGTGTTTTTTGACTCTATATTTTGTATGCGACACTTTCTTATATTCAAAAAATTACTTTCTTTTGCTATTTATTTCTTGCAATTTAGGAATGATTTGTGTAGTTGACTTAGACCCGGTTGGGGAAGCATTATAGCAGTTGTTCGCTGTTATTTTACAAAAAACCGTGCTGAAAACACTTTTTCGGCACTTGCAGTGGCGGTAGTCGACGCATAAAAACAGTAGCCTGATGTTGCTTTCAGAATGTGGAAAGAGTGGTGCATTTGTGAGCCCGTAAATTCTTCCCCGTGCCGCCGGAGTTATCCCTTGTTGGAGCTGAGAACTCGGGTCACAAGTTGGGATTAAAGCATGGATGGAGGTTACTTTGCCCATGAAGTTGAAAGCACAGTCACAAAGGAAACCAATTTTGCTTGGGTCAGGTCTGGGCCCAATTTGTCCGGGGCCTGAATTTGCCGGTCCATCGCCGGGGCCAACCATGAGTAAAGCCTGAGCCAGGGTCCGGCCTGGGCCCAATAGTTTTTTTTTTCATGCCTACCTACATCAGCTGAAAGAAAGAAAATAATGGAGTAGAACCCACTCCATTGTCTTGCTATTGGACAGAATGGATCAATTTACATTTATGCAATGTCGAAAAAATTTCCCAAAACTTTAGGTTTTTGTAAAAAATTTCTTCACTATTTTTTATGATCATTGTTTTGCTCGTGGTGTTCATGTTGCATACCTCCAAGCGGATGTGCAAATGCTCGCTTAAATTAATTGCGCAAGTGCATAGGTCGGATTTGCTATTCATTTTTGCCCGTCGATGCCCAATTGTTGTGTATTTGTGTAATACATTTTTAGGGCTAATAACTGGGACCTTCCTGGCGTTTGCATAATTATAGGTTGCACCTTTCTCTCTTTCCAGATTACATTTACCTTCTTGGGAGTTTGGATGAAATAATAAAATTAACCAAATTATTCTATCATATTCTAATATTACCTTTTTGTGATGACTCTACATTGGAAGGGATGATCTCTTTCTTTAGAAATATAGATGAAAACTGGGAAGTGATAAAAGATTTTGTTTGGAGGGACTTATTTTCACCAGTCAAGCGATTATGATCGCATAAACTGGATCTTAATTAAGCTCCGGTTCATGTGATTCTAACCGCTTGACCGGTGATAATAAGCCCTCCCAAACGGAACCAAAATGTGTTAAATTATTTTATGATATTTCAATTTTACTCTTTGAAATAACTCAAAGAGTTATTTCAAAGAGTGCATTATATTTTTTCTTTGTAATGAATCTAGAATCATTATAAAAGGATAAAATAGAAATATCATAAAATAATTTTTCTACGTTTATCAATTTACATTCATATTTCTAACGGAAGGGATATTTTTGTAAACTAAGAAAACTTAAAGGGGAGAGGTAAATGTAATATCGAAAGGTAAAGGGGTGCAACTTGTAATTTAGCAAACTCCCAGGGGAGGTCCCGATAATTAACCCTACTTTTTTAATGCCGAATTTTTGGGTTGATTCTCGTCGTACGATGGTTTACTCCCCAATTGAGGTCTCCACTTAAAAAACTATTGTGCCGTGTTTATATTTTTTTTCTCGTTTTTTGCTAGAACGAGTTGCATACCGTCAAACAATTTCACTTGAAATATTTACAGGTCCTCAGATTGGGTTTGCACTCTGAAACCCAACATGTGGTATCCAAGCTGCGTTCAGTTGACAAAATAGATATCAGGTTCAAGAATTTGAGATTTTTTTAAAAAATGACCAAATATTTTGGGCTTGCAGGCTATCCTCTCTGCTTGTGTTCCTTAAAATAGCTGATTCAAAAAAATTGAGGTCAGTCCGACCAGTTGATTGAATGATGTATTCCGGTTCAAATTCAGAGCATACTATGAAATTAGATGATGTGAGTTATCATTAGTGTCATTTATTAATGGAACTTCTTATTTACATGAAGGGTTCTAAAAGGTTGGGTCATGGACTAAATATTTTCCATCAAAGAATAATATTTAGAAGAATCATACGGTTCTGATTATTAAAAATACAAAAAAAAAAACAAAAAATAATAGAACATTACAGATGACACAAGATTTTTTTTATAGTGGTTCCTCAATAACTTTGGATACGTATTCTCCTACACCGCAGTAGGAACACACTGTCAATCTAGGCAACCAAGAGTCCTTTGCACTGGAGACTCTAAAAATCCATCGCTAATCCTTTGAAGTGAAATTTAGTAACCCTTACTGAGTCTTTTTTTTATAGGAAGCTCAAAACCTTCGCAGAACTTTTAAGAAAATCAAGTACTCTTTATAGATCGCGTAAGGACACTAAAAGGCTACAAAAGAAGGGAAATAGTCAGATCAAAATAAGTCAGATCACACTTTACATAGAAGAAGAAGAAAAGAGAGTTAGAAGAAGACTCTTCGACTTTTATTTACATTTGTCATATCTACCATTCCTCCATCACTACCTCTTCTTCTTCTTTATTGATCTTCAAGTCCATGCCAATTTAATAGCCACTAGGACAATAGAGTCTTCCAAAATTTCAGTGATTTAATGGAGTTTTTTTTATCATCTTTCATATTGTCTCTGATATCCCAGTCTCTGCTCAAATTCATAGGAGCCTAGAGATAGATTCAACCTTTTTGACTCCCGCAATGACTCTATTTAGAGTCCAAATATGTAACAATCAAAAGTATAAAATGCGTAACACATTTTAAAATTCCCGATGATGAGAAAAAAGGTAGTGTGTAAAAAAAATTCATTTTCTTTTGTTTGTTTAATTTTGTGTTATGTTAATTTTGAGTTAAGAAAATTATTTTGAAATTGAGATTTCTAAAACTTTGTGACATTTACAATTTTTCTTCAATTTATATTTTTGGTATTGTCACACACATTTTGGGTAGTGGCGGCATTGATAAGAGGATTGATGTTAGTTGAATTATGTTCTTTTAATGTTGGCTGGATTATTTTTTTCCTCTTAATGTTGGTTGTGGGCACATGACATACTTTAATGTTGGTTGGGAGCATTATTTGGCTGATTATACGGCATGTAGATGTATTTTAAGGGGTGTAATTAGGTCAGTTTTACCGCTCACCACCTATTCACGCTATTAAAAGGCCCGGTCGGCTTCCTTCTCTCGTATACGCCCTCTTTTTCAGTACTTTGTGCTGACAATGTTTCTCTATTCTTGTGCGCTACTTACCGCTCCTCCTAGGTGAAAGAATTCTATTGGAGTCGATAGTTCACATATCCTCTGTTTGATAATATCAATTCTCATGTTGTATGTGATCACATTTTGTGTTTGGTAGAGTGTGCAGGTTTACAGGTTCAAGCGAAGTGAGAAACTCTCCTCTGCCCCTACCGCCGCGCGGTAGCCATTACCGTCGGGCGATAGCCTGAATTAAATTGACATGGTGCTCGGGTTGCTACCGCACCGCGCTCGCTCTACCTCCTGCGCTAGCTCACTCAACGTTCGTCGAGACGGAGGCGTCGAGACAGAGCTACCGCCGAGCGATAGCTTGATACCGCGCAGCGCTAGCACACTCAACGAGCGTCGAGTCAGAGGCGTTGAGACAGAGCTACAGCTGAGCGATAACTTGATACCGCACAACACTAGCTCACTCAACGAGCGTCGAGTCGAAGGCGTCGAGACAGAGCTACCGCCGAGCGATAGCTTGATACCGCGTAGCGCTAGCTCACTCAACGAGCGTCGAGACAGATCTACCGCCGAGCGATAGCTGGGTACCGCGCGGCGCTAGCACGAAAAAGCGGAAAATATTCTTTTTGAATATTTTTTCCAAATTTGCATGACAGCTGTTGGCATCAAGCGCGTCGACCTACCATCGGGCGCTAGCTATACCGCCGGCGGTAGCGTATTTTCGAAAAACGTATAAAAGGCTTCGTTTTTTGTTCCGGAGATAAGGAGATAACTATTCTCAAGCCTAGAGTTTGTGTGCCACCTCTGAAGCACTGAAACACTGTCTCTGTCGAAGGAAAAGAAAACTGCCTCCCTCCCGTTCGCGCATGAAGATCTCCGGCAAACCAAGGACGCCAAAACTACATGGAGTTGATCGGTTGCAACCAAACAAAGATCGCTAGCACCAGTCATGGACTGCTCAACAGAGAAATCTTTTTGAGGGAGATTCAATCCTAAATTATTCTTTAATCCTTTTTTATATTTTTTCCTCTTTGTTTTTGCGTGCTTGTGGTGAGGGAAATCGATCGGTGAATGTCGTCCGTATCCGGGGAGGAATCCTGGAGAAATCGTCCTGGGGAAGGGACGTCTAGATCGGGTGATCTAGCGGGGGCTCTAAGACACTTCCTTGCTTGAAGGTGAAGAGTCGGCTCAAAAACCTTTCTTGGAGGGAAAGAGAGAGAGTCAACCAGTCCGGGTAGTGGGTCGGTATAGAAAAAAAAAGGAGATTTGATTTTCACCGTCTCCGATCTCTGGCGTCATGGAGATCAATTTTTTGTAATTGTAAAAACACTCCATTGATTTATTTTGAATAGAATTCATTTGCTATTTTTTTCCTTGCTTGTAACGTTGTGGATGTTAGTTGGTGATTCTCTAAAGAGTGTGTAGATCTCCAAGGAGAAATTTGCCCAGAAAAACGAGATGTGTATCCTACCACTGCGCATTAGCAAGCTAACACCCCGCGACAGCTTCCAGAACTAGTTATCCTTGACCAAAATATTTTGAATTTTCAATTAACGCATAAAACTTTATTCACCCCCCCCCCCCTCTAAGGTTGGCCACATGATCCAACAAGTGTTATCAGAGGGAGGTTACTTCAAAAAGGCTTAAAATCCTGAAGTAAGATTGCCAACACATTTCACGATTTTCCTGAGGGACAAGGTGTGAGTAGACCTCCACTGTTCATGGGGACTTACTACAATCATTGGAGAATGCGAATGAAAATTTTTTTGATGACACAAAATGTAAGACCCCCTCCCCCTTACTAAGGAGGTTACCCGATCTTATGCCCAGAACCATCGTCTTGCGGTGACACTAGCACACAGGCTAGTCGACACCACATGACGTCAATCCTGCCAGCTAGTACGATCATTCAACCTGTTGCCCAATCGAGAAAAGAAGTACAACTATAGCAGTACATGAAAACTAGCAAGTTCACAAGTCACAACAATAACATCATAATATATATATAGATGAAAGTACATCAGTCCACAATGAGTGCAGAAAAGAGAGTTAGGTCTTATGCCCGGTACATGCCAAAATAGAATCAAATCTCTCTCTCACAACAACACTATGCGGAAGCGGTAACTGAAACACTCGCCATCACCTAACGCTGAGATGCGGTAGTAGTACATGGTATCTGCTCCTCAGGGCCCGCCACCTCATCCTGCTGGTCGTACTGGTGCTCCAGCTCCTTGAGCTCCTAAAATGATATGGTCACAACCGACCGTTAGTCATAAAGAGTAAGCCATTTTGTCCTTGCCTCACCCCTGCAACTCCTAGGCATCAAGCGGGAGGACGAAAGCCGAGGACAACAAAGCAGTACAAAATGGAAGCAGGTGATGATAGATATATTCTATCACGGTTATGTTTCTAACAGTTATATCATTATACTAACAGTTCTTATAGCACAAGTAAGTGAGCAGTAATGAAAAGAAGTGCAATAAGTGAAATATAACAGAAAGAAAGTGTTGTAAGTAAAGTAAAGAAACTGAGCAGAAAATAAAGTATCTACCGCTACACTAACATCATAGGAGTACCTTAACTTATATGAATGCTCATGCAAACTTATAAGTTAAGGTTTCATAAATTTAACTTATCATATAAAAGCACTCATACTAATTTATATGATAAGGATCCGCAGTGCATATGCCCTAAGTATGTATGTATGCTATGATGAGTTATACGGGTTATGATTCATACAAGTGCAACTCACACACACGACTCTGTGATCACAGACCTTTAGTTCCCAATTTTTGGAGTTAGCTGAACTCTTTGGTACCACCGTTGTTTCTACGGTAGTAGTGGAGCGGGCGTCTCCACTTCCTAGGCAGGTATACACACTACCAGGCCTAGACCCTTCGTACGCCTTTGTACACATCCTAGGTGCACTCTAGAGACCCTGCATACTAATTTGCTGGCCATCTCCACTAGTCTTTTTGGTCGGGTGTGTGTTTTTGGGGATCGTCCTCCAAACCATAATGTAAAACAACCCACTGACCCCTCAAACCCTCACACCTCATCAGAGTCACTGTATTACCGTCGGTGTGACGACTACTCAGTATCGCATGACCCGTCACTAATATGTTATATGAACATGCAAGTTATTTCAAACCTGAGCCTCCAGCTCGCAGGACAAACCCGTCCTGAAGTAAACCTCCTAAGCCTCCAGCTCGCAGGACTAACCCGCCATGTATCAAACAACCGAGCATCCAGCTCGCAGGATTAAACTCGTCCTGTATCAAACACCTGATCCTTCAGGTCGCAGGACTAAACTCGTCCTGAATACCTCCAACCCTATATGGGTGAGTTTGTTACATCATTCTCTTAACCTATTAGAATACACTTATCTAATTCCTGGTATACATAGCAGCTTAGGGTTAATCCTTGGACTCCCCAGGGCATGCCCGGTGAAGGGATCTTGGGGGCACTAGGAACTACGATGGGCTGAAGACCAAAGCACCCTTTCTCAAAGACACTTACTTTTAATAGTGTCTATCTATTATTAATACCTCAATCTCATTGTTGCTCTTGAGTAGACCTAATGATTTAAAGTACTGATTGGGAGAAACGACGATCCTTCGTCGGACCCTATTGTAATTGTTCACTTTGTGGCCTGTACTTTAACACCCGTGACTATGTAGTGACATACTTGTGATCCCGACCAGGGTTTCAAACTTCCTAATACATCTCTCAATTCATCCACATCTCATTACCCTGGGTGCCCTAATGTTACACGTCACTTTTACTAAACCCAGCCCATGACCTAATTCTAACCCATATGAGATGACATCCAATTCCTTGGTCCGAAGGCTTCTAAATTTTTATAATGGGTTTTTCATGTGTATAATATTGATCATTCAGAATTTCATCATTTTTCTAATTATTTTGGACTATAATTTAAATTAATTAATTAAGTGACCGAGGTCACTTTGAACACGAACTACTCTAACAAGTAGTCCATTATGTCTAAATAAATTATCTGAAGTTCATATAGGTTAAAAATATCTGTTCACCAAATATCCTAATTTTCCAACTTGATTTGACCATTAATTTCCATTTATGATTAAAATCTCATTATCTTCCATTTTCAAATGAAGTACTAAAAATAATCATGTAAAAATTTAAAGAAAATTTTCACTCACTAATATTAACAAGATATTGGTTAAAACAGATTTTCATACTCCTAGTCAGCGATTTGACCTAAGATATTCACATGTTAGCATAATTACAAAAATACCACTATTATAGTATTCACCATAAATAGTCATTCAAAAATATTAATAAAATTTATAGGGGTTCATATTACAGAAATAAGGGCCTAGACATTTTGTCATAATTTTTCATGAACCACTACTCATGTTTTTGATCAAAGTCTCATAAGGGTAAAAATGTAATTACACTATTTATACATGGAATAATTCTCAAAAATACTCATAAATTTTTCCAGTGAAGTGAAATGACCTATTAGAGCTTGGATAAACAATTTGGAATTTTCTAAGTTCAATATCGCTATTTTTTATTTTAACACTTAAATGTGCTATTTTTGAAATAAATCCAACTTATGGGATTTTTGATTCCAAAAATCTCAATTTGCTCATGAAGGGAGTATTTTACATCCATAAGCCTCTGTCCAAAATTTCATGAACATGTATTGTGCCAAATGGGCTAAATTCTCATTTTACCACATTTTACTATTTACACACTATTTACAAATCTACCTTCACCATGCATGTTGGAACCTTTAACATGCAGAGGTACAAATGACTCCAAATTTTAACATGACCATGAGACGACCTTAGAGCCATGCCACCCAAATTTGGGGGTATTTAGAGTTGTAAAACTCCCTAAATTTCATTTATTTAATAAATAAAATTTTGACTAAAACTATTGGAAAATGTCCTCCAAAAATTCTGGTTTTTTGGACAAGTCTAAGTATAGTATACACACATGCATGATATGAATTTCACTGCATGTGGACTTATGGATTAGCCTAGACATCTATTTGAAGTTCTACCCTAGTATAGGGGCAGTCCTAGAGGAATGACCCTATAAGGAGCTACATTACTCCAAATTACATATTTAGGGTGCTAAATTAAAGGTAAGGCCTAGATCTACATTTTTAATGATGATGATTGTTTCTGAAATTGCCTCTAAGGGGCCTAAAATCAACATGAAACATATCTGAATAAATGTGACAGAATATACACATTAATTAAATGATACTATTGTTTAATTAATTATAAATTCAACGATATCAGGTTATCTTCCCCGATATCCAGTGGTCGGGATCTATCCCTCCTGTAGCAACTTCAAGCCTTGTTTCGGGCCACCTGGGCCGCCGCCGCCGCCAGCGATTATTGCCACCACCTACATTGAGGTGGTGGCTAGCGTTTCTTGTCGACATG
Source organism: Platanthera guangdongensis (assembly GCA_039583875.1). Taxonomy (NCBI): domain Eukaryota; kingdom Viridiplantae; phylum Streptophyta; class Magnoliopsida; order Asparagales; family Orchidaceae; genus Platanthera; species Platanthera guangdongensis. Next base: position 56,176,305 of record CM077152.1, on the reverse strand, counting down.
ATCGCCAGTGGCGACTCCTCCGATGAACCCAAGCAAGAAGAAAAGCTCGGAAATTCTGCCTCAACCTATCAGGGCATCGGGCTCAATTGAGCCCAATATCTCTCCTAATGGATCTAGAAAGCTAGCACCGAGGGAGGGGAGGATAAACAGACTTGGATGCGAGCTTGGAGGCGGGTGTGGTGGTGGTGCGCCTTGGCTGAGCCTAGCTCTGGCGATCTAGCTCGATTTTTGGTTTCTCCAGCAAAATCTTCGCTCCACCAGTCATTTTCCACTCCTCTGGATGTTCTGAATCTGATGGTGTGATCAGATGAAGGTGGCGTTGGCTGGTTGTGGGTTTTTTCTTAAGGGGGTGGTTGGCCTTGAGCATAAGTTGCTCCTCCTTGCTACCAAGTGCCCACTATCCCCTAAAATCAACTGGAAATGAGCTTGGGAGCTCAGCCAAATGCTTGGGCAGAGAGGAGGAGGGCCACATGGCCTTCACTCCCCATTTTCCTCTTCCTCTCTCTCCTCTACTTCGGTAATTTAACAAAATACCCCCATGCATGTCACTACCCTCCAAAACCAGAGAGTAGGGGCTGCAATTAGACCCTTGGGCAATTCATGGGCCTTGGCTCATGGGCTTAGCCCATTGGGAATGGGCTTGGCCTTCATTCTTCTCCTTTAGGCCTATGTTGACCAAGTTAATTTTTTGGGTTTACTTGGTCCACTTGGTGAGTGGGCTGACCCCACTTGATTGTCATGGACCCAATAACATCCCCCAACATGGGTTGGGTCATGACTTAAGGCCTTAGACCATTAAGAATGTGCTTGGTCTTTAAGTTTCCTTAATTAGGCCTAAGGTTGATTAGGTTTGACCTTAGGGTTGACTTGGTCAAACTGATGAGTGGGCTGGCCCCACTTGGTGGTCATGGGCCCTATGGCACCACCCAAACTTGGTTGGGCCAAGGTGATGCCCCACTTGGGCCAATTGGGCCTATGTGTATGGTTTTTGAAAGAATTGGTTTCAAGATGACCCAAACACCTAGAGGGGGGTGAATAGGTACAATTTTTTTATTGCTTAGGCAGACAAATTTATCACAATAAAACCTGTAATGCACACTGTCACAGCACAGATAAAAAGAACACAGCACACACACAGAATACACACAGTTTTATAGTGGTTCCCCAAATGATGGGTACATCCACTTTCCCCCTTCGTCTATCTTGTAGTATACTAGATTCGACCTAACTTCCTTCTTCTTCTCAGATCCTCAGATCTTACAACTCAGAACATAAAGATGGTTCCTACAACTCAGACTTCAACAAGTCATATAACTCAGATTCTCTCAAAGAATCTTACCTCAAAGTGAGTCCACACTCCTACAACTCAGGCACACATGCCCTACCTCAGCCTCTTCCCAGGCCTACAACTCAGAGAATTTAATCTCCTACCTCAGGCACTCAGCCCTACCTCAGCCTTTATAATTTAGGCTTACAACTCAAATCTACAATAGATCATACAGTGAATTGATAATAAAAAAGAATAAAACCTTCACCCAGATAGAGAGAGAAAGGGTTGAAGGTTTCTTGATCAGTTCTTGACAGAACATATAACTTTTGAATCAACCTGTCTTAGCTTGCTTCAAAGCTTCTTGAATCTGAACAAAGTAAGGTTGATCTTCTTGAAGTTGCAGATGATCCTCAATCTAACTTCTTCTTAATCAGATGTGATTCTGATTTCTTGTTTCTGATTATTCAGGATGTGCCCTCTTTGGATTTCTGGATGAAGACTCCTCTCCTTGTAGTTAGTTCTTCTCAGATTGGTTTTGTCTTTGATGCTTCTCGTTCTCTCTACTATCTATTGATAGAACATGTCTTTATATAGGCTTCATCCAAGGTTACCGGCTGATCCGGTTCATAAAAACCTTCTGGCAGCTCTGATAGATGCAACACCCTTGTTGGTCATGACAGCTGTCAAGTCACCAATTACTTCATTATACTTAGTCTCCGTTAGCAAAGTGTCGAGACATTCCTTTACATGTGTCAACACAAATAGACTATGCATCAACACAATCCTTGGTGATGTCGACACAGCTCCCATAATGTCGACACAACACTTTATAATCTTCTTGACACAGCTTCTATAAAATGTGTCGACACAAGTCCTGTGTGTCGACACAAATACTTCTTGTCTTGACACAGTGGTTGTCTTGATACAATTCTGGAATGTGTCGACACAAGTCCTGTGTGTCGACATAATTGCTATAGACATAAACTTGATATGTGTCGACACAAGTCCTGTGTATTGACATAGTTGCTGTAGACAAAATTTTGTGTGTCGACACAGACTATCTTCTGGTTTCGACTAAGTTGGTGTCGACAGATTTGTCATGTGTCGACACAAGTTCTGTGTGTCGACACAATCTTGCTTCTGGTGTCGACACAGCTTTTCCCAAGTGTCGACACAGTTATTGTCGACAGATTTTTTGTGTGTCGACACAAGTCCTGTGTGTCAACACAAACTTGCCTCTGTGTCGACATAACTTTTCCCAAGTGTCGACACTTGTACTCAGAAATTTTTTCTTCATTTTATTATCCTGCACATACAAACTCAAAACAACATCAAATACACCTTGATGAATATCATTGAGTTAGGTGAGGCTTCTCCAAATCTGGTACACATTTTCCAATGTACCCAACAATCTCCCCTTATTTGGAGGAGTCATAACCCTTAGTCAATGATATACATCACTTTATAATAAAACAAGCATTATGATGTATATAAAAGAAAATATTTCTCAGACAGGATAATTCATAGCCAGAAACAATATATTATATCAACACAAAATATGATAACATATTTTGAACAATAATCAAAGTTTTGTTGAATTACAAATATGTTTAACAATCAAAAGATTACATAGATTTACACATTGTTAAAATTCTAGTAAAACTATCTTAAGACTGATTAGGCTCCTTGATCACTATTCCCTTGCCAGATTGAACCCTTACTTGTACACTAGTTCTAATGTCTTCAGCTGGCTCCTTTCCTTTAAGATCTTTCTTCTTAAGCTCTTCAGTCTTGATCTTCTGCCTTTCAAAATAATGGTAAGGCTTAGGGAAGTATTTGCTGGGCTCCACAGCAGTAGCAAGTACCTTCCCAGCTTTTTGATCTCTTCTAAACTAATATATGGCATCTTGCCTCTGTTGATACTTGTTCCACTCTATTTCAGAATACCACTTGCCTATATCATGCATTTTAACTTTCACAGCTTGTCAGTCAGTGAGTATTATGTTCCTTGAAGTGGGACTCCATCTTTCAAAATCTGGCTTTGATTCAGCCTACTCTCTAAATCTATTCTTTGAAAGTTGAGCTTCTTGCTCTCTCTTTAATGCAGGCTCAGACATTTCCACTTTCTCAATTATAACATTATTAGTAGCCTCTGGAGGGCTATACATCTAGTGAACCAGTTGTTGAATTCCCTCAAAGTTAGAAGGAGGGTATATGATTTGAGCTACCTCCTGCTGACCCCCTTCAATTCCTGCAGCTTGAATGTCTGAATCAGCTGTATTATCATCATCGCATAAGGGTGGATGTCCAAGAGTAGCTCTGATAGAATTAGTTATCCATTTGGCATGATCAGAGCCTGTAGTGACTAACAACCTCTCCCCCTTTATGACTTCTCTCTCAACATGATTCCTGAGATCATCTTTCTGAAATCTGATTTGATCAGCTAAGAAGTTGGTGCCTTCTATATAATAAGCTTTAAACTTCTGTAGCTGAGTAGATATGATCTTTTGAGAGGCTTGAATGGCAGATTGGAAAGTGGCTAAATCTTCTTGAAGTTTCTTATCAAACTCTGACTTCTCTTTAGCCCTTTCCTCAGTAAATGCAGTTGCAGTATTCTTTAACTCAGTAACAATCACATTATGTGATTCAGTAAGATTATCATTCATCTATAGCTAATTTTCCAGAACATATCCTTGCTTAACTACTATGTCATCAATTTGAGTCCTGGCCTCTTGTTGCTGCTTGGCCAGATAAACTACAACATTACATCCTTTATGGAAGCAATCTGTCATCTTCTTCTTATTCTGATTGACTTTAAATCTTATTGATTTAATGTCTTGAGCCAAGGTGAACTGGAGGTCTTTGTGACTTTCATCCATATATTTCTCCATGGCTGCTCTTTGTTCATCCAGTTTAACCTGTAGAGCCACCAACAGTGAACTGTAGTCAACTAATGGGTCTGGTTGTCGAGTGACTGTTTGCAAAGCTCTCTTATAGCTTGAGCTCTTCTTTTTGTAGACCATCAGTTTCCTTTTCTTTTCATTTGAGGCTTCCTCATCATCTTCAGAAGCTGATGAACTGTCTATATCAACTGGCTCTTTAGGACTAGAGTGCAGCTCCTTCTCAGTCCTAGTCAACTCCCCCTCAGTCCTTGCCTCCTGAATATCAGGAAATAACTCTTCAAGAGTGAATTCTTGTTGAGTTTGTACAGGTGGAACATCTGTATCTTATATAGTTAATGTGGCATCATCTAATGCAGATGTGTCATCCATTGGTATATCCTGTGTAGGGATGTTGTCATGGTTTGTCTGTTCAACATCAGTTAGAAGCACAGTTAGTGTATCTGGCTCAGTATCTAGTGTAGTTTGATTAATTTCATCTATTACCTCAAGAATAGTTTGAGTGGCTGTTTCACTCTATAATGCAGCTTGCTCTTTCTCATGAGCAACTTCTGACTATCATCTACATTCTTAGGGGCAGGTGATTTCCTTGCAGATTCTTGTTGTTCTTCATCTGAACTGAAGGTTACTTGTTCTTCTGAATCACTAGAAGATTCAGGTTTCCTGGGGGTTTGTTTCTTACTTTTCTGTGGTAGTTATTTTTGTGGAGTAGGAACATCTTTTGTTAGCACCCTTTCCCATCTGGTGGGTATTCTTAAATCCATTCTTCTCATGTGGTTGATCTTAGATCCTACTGTCTGGTGCATCACTTTAGGTATAGTCGCAGCCAGATATAGACTTAGTATTCTTCCTAAGTTTGGTTTCTTGAAGCTTTCTTTGATCTTCTCCAATATTACTGCAGACCAGTTAGTGTTGATCCTGAAGATGACTCTGGTCATGAGGCTGAACATGTAGGCAGATATCTTATCATGTCCACCTGGTTTGTATAGAATTCACTTTTGCAATTATTTCAGAAAGAAATTTTCCTTGAGAGTTCATCCCCTATCTATTCATAGAAGATCCAATCTTGGTGGTGGGATCCAGTCCACACCATTGGAGAGCTTCCTTGGTCTTGGAAGATGCAACCTCAACTTCTTCTTGAACTCTGGGCAGGTGTAGAGTCTTTCTTAAACTCTTCAAGGTGAGTTTGACCTTTGTGCCTTGAATTGAGGACCTAATCTTGAGACCCATTGAATCCAGAGATGTTGTTGCATAAAATTCAAGGATCTCCTTCTTCCAAATCTTTGTCGGTTCTGACACCAGGTATTCTAATCCATTGTCTGTGATTAGGGTAATCACAGCGTTGATTTCGGGTTCCGCAACGTCAAAGGCATCACGAACGAGTTCATAACCCTCGTTAATGTTGTCGTCGTGTTTGGGCGCCATGGGGAATGAAAGAGATTTAGGATTGGGAAGAGAAAGAACTTGTCGACACAGGGATTTGGACTCAAGAATATGGAGAGCGTGTCGACAGGGTTTGTTTCCACCTATTTATATGTTTCTTCACAAGGAAGGTCAAAATGCGGGTTGAATTACACTTAATGTGTCGGCACTGTTGAGACGGTGTCGACATAGACTTCTAAGGTCTCGACAGAGGTATTTACTACTATGTGTCGACACCAAACTGAGTGTCGACACAACTTCCTTGATGTGTCGACACAATTTACTTTTGTGTCGACACCAAACTAAGTGTCAGAAATTCTTTATGTCGACACCACTTCCTAAGTGTTGACACAACCTTCTGGATGTGTCGACACAACTTTCTAGAAGTGTCGACACCAACTACTAAGTGTCGACACAGACTTATTTATGTGTCGACACAGAATTACTTAGACAAATTTGTCATTCTATTCTAGGTTCAGCATACCTAATTCAATTTTTAAATTATTGAATTTAGTTTCATCTAATGGTTTAGTGAACATATCAGCAACTTGATTATTAGTATTGACAAATTCTAAATTTATATCTTCTTTTTCCACATGATCTCTAATGAAGTGAAATCTAATTTCTATATGTTTTGTTCTGCTATGTGAAATAAGATTTTTAGCAATAGAAATAGCACTTGTAGAATCACAAAATAAAGGAGTTCTACTTACCTTGAGACCATAGTCTTCAAGTTGATGTTGAATCCATAAAAGCTGAGCACAGCTGCTGCCTGCAGCAATATATTCTGACTCAGCAATGGATATTGCCACACTAGTCTGCTTCTTACTGCTCCATGACACCAATCTACCACCTAGAAACTGACATGTGCCAGTAGTACTTTTCCTGTCTTATTTGTATCCTGCAAAGTCTGCATCTGAATACCCAGTCAGTAGAAAATCTTTATTCCTAGGGTACCAAAGGCCAAGATTAGGTGTTCCCTTGAGATATCTCAAAATTCTTTTAACTGCAGTATAATGAGATTTTTAAGGCTTGCTTGATACCTAGCACAGACACATGTAGCATACATGATGTCTAGTCTACTAGTAGTTAAGTATAAAAGAGAGCAAATTATCCCTCTATACAAAGATTCATCTACAGGTTTTCCTGCATCATCTTTGCTTATAGGCATACTTGACCCCATAGAGTTCTCATGGTGGAGGCTGACTCCATGCCATACTTTTTAATCAACTCATTGGTGAACTTAGACTGAGATATGGACAAGCCATCATCAGTCTGTCTAACTTGGAGTCCCCAGAAGAATTTAAGCTCACCCATACTGATCATCTCAAACTTCCTTTGCATAAGTTTGGCAAACTTTCTACAAAGGTTGTTTTCTGTTGATCCAAAGATAATGTCATCAACATATATCTGAACTAGGATCATCTTGCCTTTAGATTCCCTAAGGAATAGAGTCTTGTCTATTTTCCCCCTTGAGAATTTGTTCTCAATGAGGAAAGTAGACAAAGTTTCATACCAAGCCCTAGGGGCTTGTTTCAGTCCATATAGGGCTTTCTTAAGTCTATAAACATAATTAGGATAATGAGGATCTACAAAACCTGAGGGCTGATCAACATAGACTTCCTCTTTTAAGTCACCATTTAGAAATGCTGACTTGACATCCATTTGAAATACCTTGAACCCATGGTAACTGCATAGGCAAGGAATAGCCTTATTGCTTCCAATCTTGCCACCGGAGCAAATGTCTGATCAAAGTCTATTCCTTCTTCTGTCTATAGCCCTTGGCAACTAGTCTTGCTTTGTTCTTGACTATGATGTCATTTTCATCCAGTTTGTTCCTGTAGATCCACTTAGTCTCAATCACATTGTGATTCTTTGGTTTTGGGACCAGCTCCCATACTTTACATCTCCTGAATTGATTCAACTCCTCCTGCATTGCATCAATCCAGTTTGAATCCTTTATGGCTTCTTCAAATCTTTTGGGTTCCAACTGAGACAGGAAGCTTGAACAAAGGACTGTGTTCATGTTCTTGCTTCTGGTTTGAACACCATGTCTTGGATCACCAATGATTTGGTATGCTGGATGATCCTTTAGATGTCTTATTATTGGAGGCAATCCTTCTACAGTTTGAACTTCTCCAGTCTCTTCAACATGCTGTACTTCATTGTCCTCTTCATCAGCTTGAGGGTCTTCTACTCCCCCTGGACAACAACCATCATTTTCTTCATCTTGCCTTGTAGATTGGTCTTCATTAATGGTAAGCTTGTCCATCTTTTCTTTTAAACCTGTAGAGCTATAAGAATTGCTAGACAGCTCACAGTTAATTAGCTTAGATTCATCAAATACTACATGAACAGATTCTTCTACAACTTGTGTAGTCAAGTTGTAGACCCTGTATGCCCTACTGGAGTTGCTGTACCCAACAAATATCCCATCTTGGGACTTAGAAGCAAACTTAGTTAGGTAAGCCTTGCCATTGTTAAGTACATAACACTTGCTACCAAAGATCCTAAAATAGGATATATTTGGTTTTCTGCCTTTCATAATTTCATAGGGTGTCTTTTTGTGGCTTTTGGTGATGGAAGCTCTATTGAGAACATGACATGCAGTATTTATTGCCTCAGCCCAGAAATATTCTGGGAGAGAAGTGTCACTCAGTAGAGTTCTTCCAGCCTAATAAGTGTCTTATTCTTTCTTTTAGCAATACCATTTTGCTGAGGAGTTCTAGGTGAGGAGAATTCTTGATGAATCTATAGTTCTTCACAAAACTTTATCATACTTTCAGACTGAAATTCAGTTCCATGGTCACTTCTGATTTTGACCACTGAATTGTTAAGTTCATTCTGAATTTGTTTAACAAAATTGTGGAAGATAGTTGGGGTTTCAGATTTCTGCCTCAGGAAGAAAACCCATGTAAATCTACAATAGTCATCCACAACCACAAAGGTATAGACTTTCCTACCTAGACTATGAACTGGCATAGGACCAAATAGATCCATATGCAAGAGGTACAAACACCTCACTGAGTCTTTTGTATCAAGACTATAAAAGGAGGATTTGGTCTGCTTGCCTTTTTGACAAGCTGAACATATACCACCCTTCATGCACTTAACTTGAGGACCATTCCTCACTAACTCTTTACTAAAGAGTTGTCCAATAGTCTTGTAGTTAAGATGAGCTAGCCTCTTGTGCCATTTGACACAATGAGAGGCTTTCTCATCAGCAACAAGACAAACAGGAGAATCATTATTCTCACTCACAAAATTTAAGCAATAAACATTTCCTCTTCTATAACCAGTTAAGATGACCTTCTGATCACTTGTCCTTTTAATCTGACACCCATTCTTAATAAATGAAGTGTCATAACCAAGATCACTCAGTTGGCTTATGCTTATTAGGTTATGTTTTAGACCCTTCACATAAGCCACTTGAGTGATAGTGATGGAACTATTAGAAATGTTACCAAACCCTTTGATGACTCCTTTTTCAGATCCACCAAAGATCACTTTGGGTCCATTCTCTATAGGAGTGTAGTCCTTCAGCATTCTTCTTGTTCCAGTCATGTGCTGGAACATCCACTGTCCAAGTACCATATATGGGTATGGATACTTGGACTCACCTACATCAAATAAAATTACTTAACCTTAGAACCCCAATAATTATTGGGTCCTAGGTTCATGTTAGACTGAAACCTATCATACTTACCAGCAGTCTTTCTGACAGGTAAGCTGACATCCTTCCTGACAGTTGTGTTGTACCAATAGTCAATGGCATAATGACCTACCTTACCACAACACCAGCACTCATATCTATTATATCTTCTTTTCAATACAGTTTTAACAGCATTGCTGTCAGCAGTCTTTAAAACTGTAGGTTGAGTGGTTCTATTCCTGAGAGCTGGGGCTGGAGCATCAACCATTGATGATTCATGATGACCATATGTGATATCATGATCATATCTATTAGTTGGCTGCCACACTTTTCTGAAGGAAATGGGGGGTTTGAAGGCTAGTGGTTGTACTGGGACTTTGCCTTTTCTTTTGGAATTGGCAGCCCTTGTATTTCCCTTAAAGCCCAATCATGTCTTACCCTTTTGGGGAATAAAGTCATCAATTAAGGGTAAGACTGATTTTGGCTTAGAGAATTTAGCCACCAGATCCTTCTCTCTCTGAAGTTTGACTTCCAGACTTTTGATTTGATCATTCTTGAATGTAATTTACCCATCTGAATAACAGTTATGTTTTTTAATTTGGCTACCTCATTCATCTTTAGATCCAGCATTTTTTATGAATCTAATGCAGCCATCTTAAGAGATGCAATTTCCTTAGTCTGACTTTTAACAAGGTTCCTGCTTCTCTTAAGTGCTTTCAACAAATCACCATATTCATCAATGAGTTGATGAACATCCCCTTCAGATTCAGATCCATCCACATCTCTTGATGCAGATGCTTCTGATTCTGATCCAGTGTAATAATCAGAACCTGATGGCATATTGTTTACCTTATTGGGACCAGGCTGATCCTGGCACTGATCTTCATCAGTCATAGCCATCAGTCCTTTACAATGAGGATCTTCAATCCCATTGATAGAGTCCAATATTTCCAAGAATTCTGTCTCTTCTGAATCCTCTTCAGTTGTAAATAATCCAATGTATGCTTCTGCTTCAGCTTCAGCTTCAGAATCTGATGATGAGGAGTCTGTCCAGCTTTTCTCCTTCTTTGCTACAAGGGATTTCTCCTTTTTGCCCTTATGTTGCAATTTCTTCTTGTCATTTGATTCCTTTCTTTTGTCAGGACAGTCAGCAACTACATGTCCAGGCCTGTTGCAACAATAGCAAACAATCTTAGTAGAAGATAATTTACTAGGTTTAGTTCCATACCTGTCCTTTCTTGAAGATTTACTTTTCGGATAATAAGCATCCTTAGACTGTGAGGAGGATGGCTTGGATCTCCACTGTTTTTTCTTTAATAATCTTTGAAATTGCCTTGTGAAAGCAGCAAAGTCCTCATCAGAATTTTGGCTGTCTGATGTGTGATTGTCAGAACTTTTTGAGATAACTTCAGCAACTTTCCTAGGAGGAGATGGAGACATCCTCCTGTCCTTTCTTGGGGCTTCAGCCTTGAAGGCCACCGACTTTTCTCTGTAATCAGCCTTATTGCTCTTCTCTTCCTCTTTCCGGCCATCAGCGCATTTCATATGATAGAAGTTTTCCAAATAGGTAGGAGGAGAAATTTCTGCAAGTCTTGCCACTTCCCTGATGCACATATCTTGGTGTCCCAGTCTTTAGTTAGTGATCTAAGGAATTTATCATTGAGCTCATATGTGCTAAAGACTCTTCCATATGACATCAGTTCATTTACTATTCTGAAAAACTTCTTGTAGCACTCAGTTATGCTGTTAGTTTTGGTCCTGTCTAAAACTTTCATACTCCTGATTAAGCATAGATTTTCTGTCTTGTCTCACTTCTTCTGATCCCTCCATGTAGACAATCAAGGTGTCCCACATCTCTTTGGAGGTCTTGCAGTGAATCAAGTTTTGGAAGGTTGAATCATCTATATCACTGACAATTATATTATGTGCTCTCTTATCCATAGTAGCTAAGATGATCTCATCCTTTGTCATTTCAGAATAATCTTTTCGAGTTCTGAGATTTGCATCAAGAACTGAGATTTTTATTGGAATGAAAGGCTCTTCTTTAACTGTAATATAGATTCTTGGGTCATATGCTTCCATAAACAACCTGACTCTCTCTTTCCAAATACCAAATATTTCTTTCCTACAGATTGGTAATTTCATGGATCCAAGTTCCTTGTGATTTTTTCCAGAACCCATTTTGTCTAAATGTTAACTGCCTTACAGATCTACTCAGACTGTTAAGTCTATTTCTTGAGTAACCTCTCCTCTGATACCACTTGAAAGAATTGGTTTCAAGATGACCTAAACACCTAGACGGGGGGGGGGGGGGGTGGTGAATAGGTACAATTCTTTTTATTGCTTAGGCAGACAAATTTATCACAATAAAACCTGTAATGCACACTGTCACAACACAGATAAAAGAACACACCACACACACAGAATACACACAGTTTTATAGTGGTTCCCCAAATGATGGGTACATCCACTTTCCCCTTTCGCCTATCTAGCAGTATACTAGATTTGGCCTAACTTCCTTCTTCTTCTCAGATCCTCAGATCTTACAGCTCAGAACCTAAAGATGGTTCCTACAACTCAGACTTCAGCAAGTCCTACAACTCAGATTCTCTCAAAGAATCCTACCTCAGAGTGAGTCCACACTCATACAACTCAGGCACACAGGCCCTACCTCAGCCTCTTCCCAGGCCTACAACTCAGAGAATTTAATCTCCTACCTCAGGCACTCAGCCCTACCTTAGCCTTTAAAATTAGGCTTACAACTCAGATCTGTTGAAACTGATTCCTCGATCTCCTGTGGAGTTCTCCCTTGGGGAAGGGGTGGTCTCGCGCCTACTTCACTCCTGCAAGCAAAACAACAAAGAAGACAAGGTGACGCAGACCCAAGGGCTCGGCAGGGAGGTCCCACCACAAACCCGGAAGATCTCAGAGCGCTTCCCCTCCTTAGCCAGAAGCCGAGCTAAGGTACCCTCAGAAAGCACTTGAAGATCGAGGCAGGAGAGCACAAAAAAACCTGCTTTCTGGGTACCCCTTGGGTCCTATTTATAGTTTTTAGAACCTGGGCTGCCAATAACCAAAAGACCTGACCTGAAATTACCAGAAAACCTTGGTTGGGTCTGCCAACAGCCAAACTCCGCTGTTTTGAAGGGCTATGGGCAGACCAGCTGGGGCAAAACAGTAAAAAGTACCTCATACATCCAGGCGAGCTGGGGCGCTTTGACCACCTCGTCATGTTCTGCTCGCCTACTGCTGCCGAGCTCCACTACAAGGACGCGAGTTGTGTCTCGCTTGGCGAATGCCGAGCTCGGGGTCGCCGATCGTCGATCTCTGGTCGACGGACGCCGAGCTCGGGCTCGCCCCCTTTACTGCCGAGCTCGCTTATTGTCCTCAGCCCGATCTGCCTAGACCCTGGTGACCTTGCTCGCCGGACACGGGGTTGTACACAAATCGTCGCTCTTTTTGAGCTTGTCAAAGCTCGGAAAGAAACATCCAACCCCAAGTGTGCGGCGAGCGCGGGTTGGCGAGTTGGAGGGAATCTTTGGGTGGGGGCCACCTGCGGCTATATATATGTGCACCTGCCCACCTGCCCGACTCTTGCCATTCCCTTTGCTACCCTACCAAGATGCCTCTTCCTAAGGAGATCCAAGAGCGCATAGACCGAGCCCGCCAGGCCTCCGTAGCTCGCGTTGCCGCCCTGATGGCGGTCCCCGCGAAAGCTCCCCAAATCGACTCTGCTGAGCCCAGCTCCAAGAGGTCAAAGCCATTCCCTGAGGCGGCTGAGCCCATTTTCAACGACCTGAGGGCCACCCTGGCTCGCGAGACCGGCTCTTCCACCCGAACTATTTTTGAGAAGGATAGAGAGGTTGTCGTAGTCGACGACGACCCAGACGGTCAACCAGATGGCGAGGGCGTCGCGCCGCGATAGCCCACACCGCGAGGCGAGACCACGCTCGCCAACTCGCGATTCACGGCACCGGCAGCCATGCCCGGGACCCGCCTCTTCTCTTTGGGATCCTGCCTGTAAGCTCGCAGAGGCTGAATTTGCCAGTGTGCTCCTCCCCTCCTCGCCAAACTGACGTGGCCGCGGGGGGCGGGTCTGGGGACCATTCCCACCCCGGGATTCGAGCTCATCTCGCCGGGGGCTCGCGGCCCAGGTCGCAGGAAGGATCTGAGGTTCATCCCTCCCCACACCTCCCTTGAGATGCCAAGCTCGTCTGGTCGGTCTTGCTTGACTCCTTGCTTCATGAGTTTTTTCTGCCTCTTTTTGCTAACACCTGTCTTCACAGCTCTCCCTAGTCAATCGGCTGCCGAGGAATCCTCGCGGGCAGCCCACTATTCTCCCCTCCCCTCCCCGAGCTCGCTGGACTCTTACCTGGGTCCTGAGGTGGATCAAGGCGAGTTGACGAGGAGGGAGGTCAAGCTCCTCAAAAAGCTGGTGTGCGGGCTGCGCGAGGTGCAGGGGGTCAACGAGACGCTGCAGCGCGACTACGCGCGTCTTGCTGATGAGGTGCGTCGTGGCCAAGCTGGCGAGCTGATGTCCCCCTCCCGGCTCCTGGACGAGATAGATGACGGTCTCTCGGTTGCGCAGAGGAATTCCGGAAGGATCCGCGAGCTGCTCCGCGCGCGGCAGCCTGGGGGGCGGGGTCGCGAGGCCGGGGTAGGTAAGTGAGCGGCTCCTTTGCCGAGCCGACTGGTACTCGCATCCCGATGCCCTCCCTGCTTGCGCGCCCCGCTTTTTAATTCCTGAAACTTTATTTCTGTAATAAATAGCTTTTAGAATACTCTTGATCATGCTACTCAAATAAAATGCTGCAATGCTTGGCTTAGCCTTGGCTGGGATGCGCCGGAAGTCGGCGAGCGGGGGGTGGCGAGCTGGGTGGCGAGCTGGGGCAGCGAGCTGCGCTGATTGGACAGCATGCCCCAGATTTCTTTTCCTATAAATAGCCCCCCCCCTCACCTACCCCTGTACTGTGCCTTTATTGCTTTCTTTCCCTCTCCCTGTGCTTTTCCATTTCCTGCTCGCGCTCTACCTCTGCCTCCGCGAATATGGGCAAGATGAATCCAGATGCCGACGGCCGCTCCAAGTGCGCGCATCACTTCACGGACTACTGCTTCTTCGAGGGGCACACTAGCGAGGAGGAGCTCGCTGAGTTTGTGGCGAAGCGCGTGCCGCCGAGCTTTGAGGCTCGCAGGCCGAGACAGGGGGAGGCCATCAATACTTTTTATGAGGACGAGCTCGCTCATCGAGTCTCCATCTCCACTCTGCACCCCTCCTGGCACGACCGCGAGCCTGCCACCGGTCATGCCTACGCCATCGGCTTCGGCCTATATGGCCGGGAGGATGCCGAGGCCTACAAAAAGATGACCCTCCTGCAGCTCGGACATGAGGGCATGCAGTCCCACCTGCGGACCCTGGAGCTGCATCACATGCTGGCACGCCGCAGCTTCGCCCTCAGCCACCAACTCGAAAAGGCTGAGCAGGCTCGCGACATCGCCAAGGATAAGGTCACCGATCAGGCGAGGCAGCTCGGCATAGCGGAGGGTCTACTCGCCCAAGCCGCCGGCGGGCTGGTAAGTGTCAAGCGCTGCTCTCCTCTTTTACTTAGAATATTTTGTGCTGCTGCTAAATGGACTCTTTACCAGGATGCCAAGGCCGCTGGGGATCTTCAGGCTCACAACACCGAGCTGGGGGAGGAGATCAGCCAGCTGCGCGCACTCCTGACCGTGGATGCCAAGGCTGCAGGGGAGCTCCAGGCTCGCAATGCAGAGCAGGGGGAGGAGATTGGCCAGCTGCGCGCACGCCTCGCCGAGCTGGAGGGCGCGAACACGAAGCTGAAGGGGGAGAATCAGCACCTCCTCAGCGAGGTCCGTCGCCAGGCGGAGATCTTCTTCCCGCCTCACGACATCGACCCCACCCTCCCCTACAAGAGCCCGCGGATCTTTGGCGAGGCCGACCTCGTCGAGAGATTACGGATCAACTCCATCCAAGCCACCGAGTGCACCCTCTAGATGATGAAGGATTCTGGGGTGCTGGTGGAGGGGTGCGAGGGGATCTCGGCTCGGGAACTGATGCCGAGCCTGTTCCCGGCAATGCCACCCAGCGAGAAGGAAGACAGCCTGGACGCGATGTTCGGGAAAAGCTTCCAGGATCCTTCGGGTGACGGCGAGGACCAGTCCGGCGGAGGGGGCGAGCCTGAGGGTAGCCTGTACTTTTTCTTCTTTTTTTTTTTTCTTTTTTGTTCACTCGCTGAGGCGAGCCCCCTGTAATTACTTTTTGTAAACAATTAATGAAAGAGTTTTTGATCATACCCGTGCCACTTCCTCTTTCTCCTTTTCTTTTCCTTTTCCTTTACTTCGTTTGTTATGCTCTGGATATATGCGAGTGCATACCCATGCGGCCTCGTCGAGTCAGGTTCCACGAGTAGAGTAGTTACGAGAGCGCGCCCGCGAGTGGATGCGTTTTGAGTGTCCGCCGAGCCCCAAGCGATTCAGGGGCGGGTCGCTCCCTGCCCTTGTCACGCCACCATAACTCGCATGCGAGTCGTCCCGGCTGAGCCCGAAAAAAGGAAAATTTTCCAAGTCAAACAGGCAAAGGGGTGAGGTACCTCCGGGCTGGCTCGCCCTCCTTTGGCGAGGCCCGGGTCCGCGACCTACTCGCCAATGCCGAGCCGGGAATGACGAGTCCACACTCGCCCATGCAGAGTCCTCCGGCATGGCTTGCCTTCCTTTTTGATCATGTCGAGCTGGATTTACCGAGCCCGAGCTCGCCTTTACAGAACCCCTTCCCCCTTGCTTCCTGGCACTTTGAGACTTTTTGATCTTTATCTGGCAATTTCGAGGCCGACACCATCGAGTGACTTCCAGCCCTGTCAGCTAGGTGAGAGCCTGACAGCAGGATCTGCTCGAGCCCAAGGATGACACCGAGTGACTTCCGGCCCTGCCAGCTAAGTGAGGCCTGACAGCGGGATCTTCTCGGGGTCCAAACACATTCCATCGAGTGACATCCGGCCCTGTCAGCTAGGTGAGAGCCTGACAGTGGGATCTGCTTGAGGCCAAGGATGACACCGAGTGACTTCCGGCCCTGCCAGCTAGGTGAGAGCCTGGCAGCGGGATCTTCTCGGGGTCCAAACACCTTCCATCGAGTGACATCTGGCCTTGTAAACTAGGTGAGAGTCTGACAGCGGGATCTGCTCGAGGCCAAGGATGACACCGAGTGACTTCCGGCCCTGCCAGCTAGGTGAGAGCCTGGCAGCGGGATCTTCTCGGGGTCCAAACACATTCCATCGAGTGACATCCGGCCCTGTCAGCTAGGTGAGAGCCTGACAGCGGGATCTGCTCGAGGCCAAGGATGACACCGAGTGACTTCCGGCCCTGCCAGCTAGGTGAGAGCCTGGCAGTGGGATCTTCTCGGGGTCCAAACACATTCCATCGAGTGACATCCGGCCCTGTCAGCTAGGTGAGAGCCTGAC
The DNA here is from genome assembly GCA_039583875.1 of Platanthera guangdongensis. Taxonomy (NCBI): domain Eukaryota; kingdom Viridiplantae; phylum Streptophyta; class Magnoliopsida; order Asparagales; family Orchidaceae; genus Platanthera; species Platanthera guangdongensis. The sequence goes on along the minus strand of CM077152.1, from coordinate 56,159,592 downwards.
AGCGGGATCTGCTCGAGGCCAAGGATGACACTGAGTGACTTCCGGCCCTGCCAGCTAGGTGAGAGCCTGGCAGCGGGATCTTCTCGGGGTCCAAACACATTCCATCGAGTGACATCCGGCCTTGTCAGCTAGGTGAGAGCCTGACAGCGGGATCTGCTTGAGGCCAAGGATGACACCGAGTGACTTCCGGCCCTGCCAGCTAGGTGAGAGCCTGACAGCAGGATTTTCTCGGGGTCCAAACACATTCCATCGAGTGACATCCGGCCCTGTCAGCTAGGTGAGAGCCTGACAGCGGGATCTGCTCGAGCCCAAGGATGACACCGAGTAACTTCCGGCCCTGCCAGATAGGTGAGAGCCTGGCAGCGGGATCTTCTCGGTGTCCAAACACATTCCATTCCTCTATGCAGGCTAGCTATGATAATACTAGAGAGTTGAAGAAATTTATTATAATCAAAGTATCGCTTACATGCTTCAGGGGAAAAATCGTTTTAGGTCGTCACCACTGCAGGTGAGACTCAGGGTCTCGCTCTCTACATTTTGGAGTCGATAGCCTCCCGACTTCAACGCTTCTTTTACAATGAATGGTCCCTCCCAGCTGGGATTGAGCTTCCTACGGATGCCGACCTCCCTGCTGCATCCACCTTCTTCAGCACCAAGTCTCCCTTCCATGAACTGCTTGATCCTGACATGCTTGTCAAAGTACTTGGTCATTCTTCTTTTCACCTCCTCCTGCCGGATAGCGAAAAGGTCCCTCAGCTCTTCCACCATGTCAAGGGAGAGCCTCAGCTCCTCCTCGTTCTCCGCTTGCCACTCCTCTCGACCTTCCTTGGCCGCAACAACCCGAGGTGTTTGGACTTCAAATTCCACGGGGAGCACTGCCTCGCACCCGTGGGAGAGCTTGAAGGGGGTCTCTCCAGTAGCCGTGTTGGGGGTGGTCCTTAGGGCCCAAGGAATCGCGGGAAGCTGCTCCACCCAGCTCCCTTTCAAATTCTCCACCTTATTCTTGAGGAGGTTGACGATGATATTATTTGCGGCCTCCACCTGTCCATTGCTCCTGGGGTGATGGACCGAGGCAAACCTGAGGTCGATTCCAAGCTGTTCGCAAAAGCTGGTGAATTCGGCGCTGGAGAACTGGGGCCCGTTGTCTGTAACGATGGCCTGGGGCAGCCCATGGCGATAGATGATCTCCCCCCAAACAAAGTTCCTGATTACCTGGGAGGTTACCTTGGCCAGCGCCTTCACCTCCATCCACTTGGAGAAGTAGTCAATCATCACTAGGAGGAACCTTCTCTGACCGTTGGCTTGGGGGAATGGTCCAACCAAATCCATTCCCCAGATTGTGAAGGGCTAAGGTGCCGTGATACTTCTGAGTCGCTGGGCCGGCTGTAGCTGGAGAGGGACAAACAACTGGCACTTATGACATCTTCTTGCGAACTCTGCGGCGTCTCGTCCCAGGACGGGCCAGAAATACCCTTGCCTGACTATCCTTCCTTCCAGGGTCCGACTCCCGGAGTGACTCCCACATTCCCCGGAGTGGACTTCCTCCAAGATCCTTCGTACTTCTCCCTCGGTCACGCAGCGAGCCAGCATCCCTGAGAGGGTCTTCTTGTATAGCTGCCCGTCCTGGAGGAGGTAATATGCTGACTTGTGCCTTAGTTTTCTTCTTATCTACCCCCTCCGGATACTCTCCCGTGGAGAGGAAAACCACAACCGGATCCATCCACAAACCTTGTTGATCGATTTGCATGAGCTCTCCCTCTTCGATGGAGGGGCGGAACAGGTCGGTGATGGTACCCCCCGCCTGGGAACCATGCTTTGCTAGTTGGTCGGCTTGTTCATTTTCTTCCCTGGGCACGTGTCGGATGGAGAAGGTCTGGAAAGTGCCTATGACCCCCTTCACTTTGGCCAAGTACGATCTCAGGGTGGGCTCCCCTGCCTCGAACTCCCCGTTGATCTGGGAAGCCACCACCATGGAGTCAGTAAGGACCTCCACGTCCAACACCCCAGCTCTCTGGCCAGGCGCAGCACTGCCATCACGGCCTCGTATTCAGCCTGGTTGTTTGTAATTGGGAAGTGTACCACCACCGTCTGCTCAATTCGAGTTCCCTGGGGGCTTTCTAGGATCACCCCCACTCCAAGGGAATGCCTCCCTGAGGCACCATCCACCCTCACCTTCCAAGGAGTCGGGCGGGTGAGTTCTTCCTCCGCCACTTCAACTACGTAGTCGACCAAGAAGTCGGCCATCGCTTGAGCTTTGATTGAGAGCCGCGGAACGAAGGAGACATCGAACTCGCTCAGCTCCACCGACCACTTAGCCAGCCTGCCTGAATGCTCCACCCCCTCAAAGATGTTGCAGAGAGGATGGTCGGTCACCACTCGAATTGAGTGTGCCTGGAAGTAAGGTCGCAGCCTCCTGGCCGAGATGATCAGGGCGAAAGCTAGCTTCTCCAAAATCGGATACCGGAGCTCGGCCTTCCTCAGGACCCGGCTCACGTAATAAATAGGGAGCTGCCTCTTCCCTTCTTCGCGAACTAAGACGGAGCTCAAGGCCTCCGCCCCGACCCCGAGATATAAGAACAGGTCCTCCCCCTCCTTCGGCCCTTGGAGCAGCGGAGCCTGTGTCAACTGCACCTTGAGGGCCTGGAATGCCTCCTCGCACTCCTTGGTCCATTCAAACCTCTGACCACCCCTCAGCATTTTGAAGAAGGGGGAGCACTTCTCCCCGCCCAAGAAAGGAAACGGCTCAGCCCTGCTAGCTTCCCCATCAACCGTTGCACCTCCTTAGCATTCCGCGACACCCCCAGCTCCAAGATAGCCTTGACCTTATCTGGATTCGGCTCGACCCCCGCGGGGGTGAGGAGATGCCCCAAGAACTTTCCCCTGCTGGCCCCAAAGACACATTTTAGGGGATTCAATCGCATTTTGTATTTGCGCAGGGTGGCAAAGGTCTCCTCCAGGTCCCGGCGGTGGGAGGCCATATCCTGACTTTTGATCATGAGGTCATCTACATACACCTCCAAATTCCTCCCCCTCTGCTCCTTGAAGACTTTATCCATCATCTTCTGGTAAGTTGCCCCAGCATTCTTCAGCCCGAAGGGCATCATCTTGTAGCAGTAGCATCCATACCCTGTGATGAACGAGACATCCTTGATGTCTGGGGGGTGCATCCTGATTTGATGATAACCTGAAAAAGCATCTAAAAAACTCATTACAGAAAAACCGACGGCTGAGTCAACCAGCGTGTCGATCCGAGCCAAAGGATAACAGTCCTTAGGACAAGCTTTATTAAGTAAGGAAAAATCGATACACATCCTTCATCGGCCGTCTCCTTTTTTAACCATGACCACGTTGGAGACCCAGCCGGGTACTGAATCTCGGACACGAAGCCAGCCTTGAGGAGTTTCGCCACCTCCTCCCTGATGGGCTCCGCCAGCTTGTCCGCAGTGGACCTCTTCTTCTGCTGAACGGGCGTGTTCCGGGTCCAGGTTGAGGCGGTGGCACGCCACATCCGCGTCAACCCCCGGAATCTCCGCGGCGTTCCAAGCGAAGATGTCGACATTCTTCTGGATGCACTCCAGCATCCTGTCTTGGTCCTCCGGGGTCAGCCCCCCGCTGACGCGGATCTTCTCCATCCTGCCTCCCCGGGTGAGCACCTCCAGCTCCACCACTTCTTCTGCAGCCTCCAGCCTGGACTGCTCCCCCCATCCTTCAGCATCCCCTTCCTCCGGAACGGGGACCTCTACCTCCACCTCTTCTCCCACGGCCCTTACCTCGGCCACCTCCTCCAGATATCCTCCTGCCGCCTCCTCCTCTGCGCTGTTCTTCATTTCCAGCTCCTCCCCTCCTGCTTCCTGCTCGGCCTCCTCCATCCTTCGCCCCATCTCCTCGGCTCCCTCCTGCCAGGAGATGGTGTTCACCGCAGTGACATAACACTCCCGCGCCACCTTCGGGTCCCCCCTGACCCTGACCTGGACCCCCTCAGCGTTGAACTTCAAGCACTGATGGAAAGATGAGGGGACGCAGTGGAAGGCGCTGATAAGGGGCCTCCAAAGATGACGCTGTAGCTGCTGGGGGCGTCCACAATGACAAACCTGCAGTTTCGGGACTGCCCCCCCCAGGTGACATGGAGGCCTACTCCCCCTCCACTTCCTTCCTTTCTCCTGAGAACCCGAACAAGGGCCCATCCGAGGCCAGCACCCTCTTTGCCTCCACCTTCATCACGTCGAACGCCTTTTTGAAGACAACGTTGACGGAACTCCCGTTGTCCACGAGGATCCGAGAGACAGTGAAATTCTCGATGGCTGCCTTGATGACCAGCGCATCGCAGAATGGGTCCTCGTGGTCTGGCATATCGCTCCTGGAGAAAGTGATCCTCTCCTCCAGGGGTGGGGTTTGGGATGTGGAGGCGACGCTTCGCCGGTACATGGTGTGGAGGCTTGCCTTGCGGGAAGCCTCGACCTCTACTCCCCCGTGTCACTCCGATCCCTCCTCGGGTTCCAACATCCACCCGGTCTTCGCACCGATCCTCCTCCGCCCGAGGCAGGACCTCCTCAATCCTTACTTCTTGCCGACCCCCTGCTGCTGCTGCTGTTCCCTATTCCCTCTCATCTCGAGGAATTCCGGGCAGGTGGCTGTGGCGTGCCCCTCTTCCTGATGGAAGTCGCAATAGGGCAGCTCCACCCTGACCTCTCTTCTCCTCTCCTCATAGTCCCCTCCTTGCTCCCAAGGCTATGGCCATGGCCTCCTCTTGATCGGGGAGCCGGGCCTCTGGCCCTGCCTCCAGCCCGGAGGGTGGAACTGATCTTGTCTCCCCTGGTAGTGACCCTTCCGTAGTACCCTCTCTGTGCCCCCTGCCCCTGCCACTCAGGTCTCCAGCCCAGCCGACGGTCGGGCTCCTGATGCCCCCACCTCGGCTGCTGCTGCCACTGAGCTGCCTTTGCTCCCTCTGCCTAGGCTCCCCTCTTTATCCTCCTGTCCTTTCCCTCCTCTTGACTCCTTCTCTTCCTCCGTGGCCCACCTGGCCAGCTTCCTTGCAAACTCCGGGTTCGACGCCTCCCGTTGACCTCTCTCGCCGCCCTCTCCATCAATTCCTCGTAGGAGAGGGAGGAACTCTCTTCAGCTCCATTCGGAAAAAACCCTGCTGCAGGCCCAGGGTAAAGGCCATCATCAGACTATGGCCCGGCATCTCCTGGACCTGAGTAACTTCCTCCTGAAATCGGTCCACATAGCTCCCCAACGTCTCGCTCACCCCTGCTTAATGTGGAAATAAAGACTCGGACTCTTTCTTCCTCTTCTTCGAGGTAGTGAACCTCAGCATGAACCCTCGGCGCAGGTCCTCGAAGCAGTAGATGGAGCTGGTCGGTAGCTGGTGGAACCATTCCCTTGCCTTTTCCCGGAGGGTGATGGCGAAGAGTCGGCATTGAATCCGTCCGACATCTGACGGATGGAGACCACATCCTCGAACCATTGGACATGCTGGACTGGGTCTCCCTTCCGGTGTAGTAGGACATCTCGGGTTCTCTGAACCCATCTGGAACTGGAGCTGAGAGACCAGCTCACTGAAAGGACTGCCTCCCCCCACCGGGCGAGCCGGCAGTCTCGCGAGCCCAGCTCGCCGAACCGGCCTCGGCCTGCCGAGCCGGGAAGAGCTCGCGCCCGGGGAGCTCGCACCCCCCGGCCTTCCTCGGCCACCTCCTTCCCAGCTCGCCTGCCGGGAGCGTCCTCGCCCAAAGAGGGGGGCGGCCGCGATCTGGGCTGCCGGAGTCGAGCACTCGGCCCGCGTGCTGAGTGCGAACTTGACGAGCCCAGCACCTCGTCCTAAAGTCTCCAACATCCCCACCGTTGCGAGAGGCGGGGGCGGCGGCCAAGTAGTTTTCTGCCCTCAGATACCTGTCCTCCTGTCATTGTGAACTCCGCTAAGCTTTTCTACCCTGGACCCTGTCCTTGCTCACCGCACCAAAATGTTGAAACTGATACCTCGATCCTCCTGTTGAGGTTCGCCCTTGTGGGAGGTGGGTCC
>CM077152.1:55921623-56153073 GCA_039583875.1 Platanthera guangdongensis | reverse complement strand
TTTCCCTTAAATGCCTTGCTGGCTCTTATTCCCTCACCGTTCCAAACGTACCTCATCGCTTCCTTTTTTCCCGCGAAGTAACGGTTCGCAGCTCCGCCTTCTGGCTTAGCTATCTCGCGCGTTCGGCGGCGATTCGGTGGGAATGGGCGGAGGCGGCGGCGACGTGGACGGACGGAGTAAGTGGGCCTGGGACCTTCTCGGAGCACGATTTTCCTCACGCCGTCATCTCTGAACGCGAGTACCTGGACGCTTCTTGGCGACCACGTTCCGCCGGACTTTTCTGCGAGACGGCCCGGGATAGAGAAAAGATCAACGACTTATCCGGGGACGAGGCTCGCCATCTCTCTAGCCCACTTTGAGGTGGGCCTGCGACTCCCCCTGTGGCCCGAGGTGCGCCAGGTGCTGAAATACTTCAGGGTCGTCCTAGGTCAGATGACCCCGAACTCCATAGCCGTTGTGGTGGGGTTCGCCTGCTTCCTGCGAGAGGAGCGAGTGGAGTTCAGCCTCGCCGTTTTCCGGAAACTGTTTTCCTTCCGGGCGAATCGGGACGGGACCGCCTACTTCTCCAGCGCCCACCTCAAGGTGCGGGAGACAGTCAATAAGAGTCATAATTGGCTGAAGAAGTTCCTGTTCGTCAAAGGGGATTTCGGCAACGTCCCCTTCTCGCCGGTGCAGCTTAGCGAGGCGAGCTACCGGCCGACCAGCCTAGGCGGTCATGAAGCCGACTTGTGCGCGTTCTTTGCCGGGAAGAATTTTGAGTTGCGTACCTGCGCCGCCATCTTGGCGACCTCGCCGCCGTCCCGCCAGGGGGAGGTTTGCCACTCGCCGCTGTTCTGCCTTTACCCCCCCCCCCCCCCCATTTTTCCTTTATCTCACCCCTCCTCCTTTGCAGGTGAGCGCGACATCCCTCTTCACCCCCTTACGAGAGCGCCGGATCCCCCCCGGGGTTCTCGCCCGAGCTCAGGCTGCGGATGCCGCTCAGCGCGACATCCCGTCGGTCCCGGCCAAGAAGCGGTCGGGTGGCGGACAGCCCTCCCCTCCGCCGAAGGCGGCGAAGACCGCGGGTCAGCAACCCGCCGCGAGCCAAAGGAAAGGCAAGGCCCCTGTGGGCCTTCCGGCCGAGGGCCCTTCGCCCCCGCTGGTTGCTTCGAACAGCGATACCCCGGACAGGGCGGCGGGCACCTCCGCGCCGCCGGACGGGTCTCAAGCTGCCGCGAAGCCGGTGCCGAGGGGTCACCGCAACTTCGGCTACGGCGAGAGATATCTGGACGAGCTCGGCGCGCCGCTCCTTTCGTGGGACAAGGAGTCGAATCGCGCCGCGATCTCGACCTTGCTGCCGAGTTGGATGGAGCAGGACACCATCGGCGGGGAGGCCTACAACTTCTCGTTCGGCCTGTACTCGCGAGAAGACGCCGCCATCTACGACAAAGAGGTGACGCGGGTATTGGTTCACGAGAGCGCGCGGGCCCAGCTACGCGGCCTGAGCTAGCTCATATGGTAGGGAGGCGCTGCACCCAACTGGAGCGGAACGCCACCTCCCTGAAGAAGCTGGCGGACGAGAGGGAGGAGGCTCAGAAGCTCGCTCAGGAGGACGCGAACCTTCAGAGGAGGCGGGCCGACGCGGCAGAGGAGTCCCTCGCGCAGTACCTGGGCGGGGTGGTACGCACTCATCCTGAACTACCGCCCCTTCTCGCGAATGCAGCTCACGATTCTTCTTCTTCCTTTTCCCAGGACGCGGCGACGGCGAGCCGGATGGGTGCCGAGATCGCCACCCTTGGCCAGGACAAGGCGATGCTGGAGGCGCGAGTACGCGAGCTGGAAGCCGCCGCCGCTGTACCTCCTCCAGACAGCATGGTCTGTCCGCTCGACCACCTCTCCGACTACGACTTGGAGGTGCTGATGCAAAAGAACGCCGCCAGCGCCGCGAAATACACGATGCAAATGCTGCGACGCGCGGATCTCCTCAAGAGTGAGGCGGCGGAACTCTCGGCGGGCGACGTGGTGCCGGCGTTATTCCTTCCCGTGCCGGACCCTGGGGACAAATCCTTCCGGCCCGTTTAGGACTTCTCCCCCCGGATCTCGCGTCACCCCCGCTTTTTGTCATTTGTTTGTCAGATGTATATTATCATGTGTGTTTACCTGTTTTAAGATGTACGCGCGGGCTGCGCCTAGACTTTGCGATTTTCACCTATTATTGCTTTTATAAATGCTCTCTCGCCCGCCTTATTCGTATATTTGCTATTGCCGTGCAACACGACCTGCCTCTGCGGCCCAGCCCCGATGATGCGGCTGCTCGCCCGCCAAGCGAGGCGAGTTGGCTCTCCCTTTGCCTGAGTTATCGAATCTCTTGCGGGTTCTTCGCCTAGGTCTCTGCCTCCGTTCGGCCGTCTTTCTTGGGGCTGGGTGGTCATGTTTGACCCCTTTTTGGTTTACTTTTGTGATTCCGACCCGCTATTAACACCATTCGAGTAGTCCCCGGCCTTGTCCGGCTAGGTGGGAGCCCGGCAGCGTGATTCGTTCTGGGTCGCAAACCATTGCTATCGAGTGACTTCCGGCCCTGCCAGCTAGGTGAGAGCCTGGCAGCGGGATCTTCTTGAGGCTAGGGATGACACCGAGTGACTTTCGGCCCTGCAAGCTAGATGGGAGCCTGGCAGCGGGATCTTCTCGGGGTCCAAACACATTCCATCGAGTGACTTCCGGCCCTGCCAGGTAGGTGAGAGCCTGGCAGCGGGATCTTCTCGAGGCTAGGGATGACACCGAGTGACTTCCGGCCCTGCAAGCTAGATGAGAGCCTGGCAGCGGCCAGCGGGATCTTCTCGGGGTCCAAACACATTCCATCGAGTGACTTCCGGCCCTGCCAGCTAGGTGAGAGCCTGACAGCGGGATCTTCTCGAGGCTAGGGATGACACCGAGTGACTTTCGGCCCTGCCAGCTAGGTGAGAGCCTGGCAGCGGGATCTTCTCGGGGTCCAAACACATTCCATCGAGTGACTTCCGGCCCTGCCAGCTAGGTGAGAGCCTGACAGCGGGATCTTCTCGAGGCTAGGGATGGCACCGAGTGACTTCCGGCCCTGCCAGCTAGGTGAGAGCCTGACAGCGGGATCTTCTCGGGGTCCAAACACATTCCATCGAGTGACTTCCAGCCCTGCCAGCTAGGTGAGAGCCTGACAGCGGGATCTTCTCGAGGCTAGGGATGACACCGAGTGACTTCCGGCCCTGCCAGCTAGGTGAGAGCCTGACAGCGGAATCTTCTCGGGGTCCAAACTCATTCCATCGAGTGACTTCCGGCCCTGCCAGCTAGGTGAGAGCCTGGCAGCGGGATCTTCTCGAGGCTAGGGATGACACCGAGTGACTTCCGGCCCTGCCAGCTAGGTGAGAGCCTGACAGCGGGATCTTCTCGGGGTCCAAACTCATTCCAATTCTCTATGCTAGCTGGCTGCGGCGATACTGGGGGGGGGGGAAGGAATTCACTATAACCAACGTGTTGCTTACAGGTGCTTAGGGAAAAAATCTTTTCAGGTCGTCTCCACTCCAGGTGAGACTCAGGGTCTCGCCCTCTACATTTTGGATCCGATAGCCCCCTGACTTCAAAGCTTCTTTCACAATAAATGGCCCCTCCCAGCTAGGGTTGAGCTTCCCCACGGACGCTGACCTCCCTGCCGCGTCCACCTTCTTCAGCACCAGGTCCCCTTCCGCGAACTGCTTGACCCTGACATGCTTGTCAAAGTATTTTGCCATCCTCCTTTTGACCTCCTCCTGTCGGATGTCCGAAAGGTCCCTCAACTCTTCCACCATGTCAAGGGAGAGTCTCAGCTCCCCCTCGTTCTCGGCTCGCCATTCCTCTCGGTCCTCCCTGGCCGCCCCGACTCGCGGCGTTTGGACTTCAAATTCTATGGGGAGCACCGCCTCGCACCCATGGGAGAGCTTGAAGGGGGTCTCCCCCGTAGCTGTGTTAGGGGTGGTTCTTAGGGCCCAGAGAACAGCGGGGAGCTGCTCCAGCCAACTCCCCCTCAAATTCTCCACCTTTTTCTTGAGGAGATTGACGATGATCTTGTTCGCGGCCTCCACCTGCCCGTTGCTCCTGGGGTGGTGGACCGAGGCGAACCTGAGGTCGATTCCAAGCTGCTCGCAGAAGCTGGTGAACTCGGCGCTGGCGAACTGGGGTCCGTTGTCGGTGACGATGGCCTGGGGCAGCCCATGGCGACAGATGATCTCCCCACAGACAAAGTTCCTGACCACTTGGGATGTCACCTTGGCCAACGCCTTCACCTTCATCCACTTCGAGAAGTAGTCGATCATCACCAGGAGGAAACTTCTCTGACCGCTGGCCTGGGAAACGGTCCAACCAAATCCATTCCCCAGATTGCAAAGGGCCAGGGGCCGTGATACTCTTGAGCTGTTGGGCCGGCTGTAGCTGGAGGGGGGCAAACAACTGGCACTTATGACATCTCCTTGCGAACTCCGCGGCGTCTCGGCCCAGGGTGGGCCAGAAATACCCTTGCCTGACTATCCTCCCCTCCAGGGTCCGACTCCCGGAATGACTCCCGCACTCCCCGGAGTGGACTTCCTCCAAGATCCTCTGCGCCTCATCCTCGGCTACGCAGCGAGCCAGCATCCCGGAGAGGGTCTTCCTGTATAGCTGCCCGTCCTTAAGGAGGTAGTAAGCGGACTTGTGCCTCAGCTTCTTCCTGTCTACCCCCTCCGGATATTCTCCCGTGGAGAGGAAAACTATTACTGGATCCATCCACGAAACCTGCTGGTCGATCTCCATGAGCTCCCCTTCTTCGATGGAGGGGCGGAACAGGTCGGTGATGGTGCCCCCCACCCGGGGGCCATGCTTTGCTAGTTGGTCGGCCTGTTCATTCTCTCCCCTTGGCACGTGTCGGATGGAGAAGGTCTGGAAGGTCCCTATGACCCCCTTCACTTTGGCCAAGTATAACTTCAGAGCGGGCTCCCTTGCTTCGAACTCCCCGTTGATCTGGGAAGCCACCACCATGGAGTCGGTTAGGACCTCCACATCCAGCACCCCCAACTCCCTGGCCAGGCGCAGCCCCGCTATCACTGCTTCGTACTCGGCCTGGTTGTTGGTAATGGGAAAATGCACCACCACCGTCTGCTCAATCTGAGTCCCTTGGGGACTTTCCAGAACCACCCCTACTCCAAGAGAATGCCTTCCTGAGGCTCCATCCACCCTCACCTTCCAAGGAGTCGGGCGGGTGAGCTCCTCCTCTGCTACTTCTACCACGTAGTCGGCCAGGAAGTCGGCCATCGCCTGAGCTTTGATTGAGAGCCGCGGAACGAAGGAGACATCGAACTCGCTCAGCTCCACCGACCACTTGGCCAGCCGGCCTGAATGCTCCACCCCCTCGAAGATGTTGCAGAGAGGATGGTCGGTCACCACTCGGATTGAGTATGCCTGGAAGTAAGGTCGCAGCCTCCGAGCCGAGATGATTAGTGCGAATGCAAGCTTCTCCAAGATCGGATACCGGAGCTCGGCCTTCCTCAGGACCCGGCTGACGTAATAAATAGGGAGCTGCCTCTTCCCTTCTTCACGCACCAAGACGGAGCTCAAGGCCTCTGCCCCGACCCCGAGATATAAGAACAAATCCTCACCCTCCTTCGGCCCTTGGAGCAGCGGAGCCTGTGTCAACTGCGCCTTGAGGGCCTGGAACGCCTCCTCGCATTCCTTGGTCCATTCGAACCTCTGGCATCCCCTCAGCGTTTTGAAGAAGGGGGAGCACTTCTCCCCTGCCCTAGAAAGGAAGCGACTCAGCCCTGCTAGCTTCCCTGTCAACCGTTGGACTTCCTTTGCATTCCGCGGGGACCCTAGCTCCAAGATAGCCTTGACCTTGTCTGGATTCGGCTCGACCCCCGCGGGGGTGAGGAGATGCCCCAGGAACTTCTCCCGGCCGGCCCTAAAGACACACTTAAGGGGATTCATCCGCATCTTGTATCTGCGTAGGGTGGCGAAGGTCTCCTCCAAGTCCCGGAGGTGGGAGTCCACATCCCGGCTTTTGATCATGAGGTCGTCCACGTACACCTCCAAGTTCCTCCCCCTTTGCTCCTTGAAGACCCTGTCCATCATTTTTTGGTAGGTGGCCCCAGCGTTTTTCAGCCCGAATGACATCATCTTGTAGCAGTAGCAACCGTCCCCTGTGATGAATGAGACATCCTTGATGTCCGGGGGGTGCATCCTGATCTGATGGTAACACAATCGCCAGCGGCCGACTCCTTTTTTGACCATCACAACGTTGGAGACCCAGCCGGGGTACTGAATCTCGGACACGAAGCCAGTCTTGAGAAGCTTCGCCACCTCCTCCCTGATGGGTTCCGCCAGCTTCTCTGCCGTGGATCTCTTTTTCTGCTGGACGGGGCGTGTCCCCGGGTCCAAGTTGAGGCGGTGGCAGGCCACATCCGCGTCAACCCCCGGCATCTTCGCGGCGTTACAGGCGAAGACGTCCACGTTCTTCTAGATGCACTCCAGCATCCTGCCTTGGTCCTCCGGGGTCAGCCCTCCGCTGACACGAACCTTCTCCATCCTTCCTCCCCGGGTGACCACCTCCAGCTCCACCACTTCCTCTGCCGCCTCCAGCCTGGACCGCTCCCCCCATCCTTCGGCGTCCCCTTCCTCCGGAACGGGGACCTCTACCTCCATCTCTCCTCCCACGGCCCTAACTTCGGACACCTCCTCCAGATCTCCTCCTGCCGCCTTCTCTGCGCAGTCCTTCACTCCCAGCTCCTCCCCTCCTGCTTCCTGCTTGACCTTCTCCATCCTCCGCCCCATCTCCTCGGCTCCCTCCTGCCAAGAGATGGTGTTCACCGCGGTGACATAGCACTCCCGTGCCACCTTTGGGTCCCCCCTAACCCTGACCTGCACCCCCTCAGCGTTGAACTTCAAGCACTGATGGAAAGATGAGGGGACGCAGCGGAAGGTGCTGATCAGGGGCCTCCCGAAGATTGCGCTGTAGCTGCTGGGGGCGTCCACAATGACGAACTTGCAGTTTCGGGACTGCCCCCCCCAGGGTGACATGGAGGCCGACTCCTCCCTCTACTTCCTTCGTTTCTCCCGAGAACCCGAAGAAGGGCCTGTCCGAGGCCAGCACTCTCTTAGCCTCCACCTGCATCGCGTCAAACGCCTTTTTGAAGACGACGTTGACAGAGCTCCCATTGTCCACGAGGATTCGTGAGACAGTGGAATTCTCGATGACGGCCTTGATGACCAGCGCATCACAGAACAGATCCTCGTGGTCTGGCATATCACTTCTGGAGAAGGTGATCCTCTCCTCCGGCGGCGGGGTTTGGGATGTAGAGGCGACGCTCCGCCGGTACATGGTGTGGAGGCTTGCCTTGCGGGAAGCCTCGATCCCTACTCCCCCGTGGATCACTCCGATCCCTCCTCGGGTCCCGACATCAACCCGGTTCTCGCAACGATCCTCCTCCGCCCGAGGCAGGACCTCCTCGATCCTCACTTCTTGCCGTGCCTCCTCCTGCTGCTGCTGCCGCTCCCTATTCCCTCTCATCTCCAAGAACTCCGGGCACGTGGCTGTTGCGTGCCCCTCTTCCTGATGGAAGTCGCAGTAGGGCAGCTCTACCCTGAACTCCCTTCTCCTCCTCATGATCCCCCTCCTTGCTCCCAAAGCTATGGCCATGGCCTCCTCCTGATCGGGGAGCCGGGGCCTCTGGCCGTGCCTCCAGCCCGGAGGGTGGAACTGGTCCTGCCTCCCCTGATAGTGACCCCTTCCGAAGTACCCTCTCTGTGGCCCTTGCCCCTGCCCTTCAGGTCTCCAGCCCAGCTGACGGTCGGGCTCCTGGTGCCCCCACCTCGGCTGCTGCTGCCACTGGAGCTGCCTCTGCTCCCTCTGCCTAGGCTCCCCTCTTCTCTCTTCCTGTCCTCTTCCTCCCTTCAGCTCCTTTTCCTCCTCGTCGCCCACCTGGCCAGCTTCCTTGCGAATTCCGGGTTCGACGCCTCCCCGTCGACCTCTCTTGCCGCCCTCTCCATCAACCCCTCGTAGGAGAGAGAGGGAACTCTCTTCAGCTCCATTCGTAAGAAACCCTGCTGTAGGCCCAGGGTGAAAGCCATCATCAGACTATGACCCGACATCTCCTGGACCTGGGTAACCTCCTCCTGAAATCGATCCACTTAGCTCCCCAAAGTCTCGTTCGCTCCTTGCTTAATGTGGAACAACGACTCAGACTCCTTCTTCCTCTTCTTCGAAGTAGTGAACCTCAACATGAACCCTCGGCGAAGGTCCTCAAAACAGTAGATGGAGCTGGCCGGGAGCTGGTGGAACCACTCCCTTGCCTTCTCTCGGAGGGTGATGACGAAGAGACGACACTTGAATCCGTCCGACATCTGACGGATGGAGACCACGTCTTCGAACCATTGGACGTGCTGAACCGGGTCTCCCTTCCCGGTGTAATAGGACATCTCGGGCTCCCTGAACCCTTCTGGTACTGGTGCTGAGGAAACCAGCTCGCTGAAAGGACTGCATCCCCCCACTGGGCGAGCCGGCGAATCTCGCGGACCCAGTTCGCCGAATCTGCCTCGGCTTGCCGAGCCCGGGAAAAGCTCGCGCCCTGAGAGCTCGCCCCCTCGGCCCTCCTCGGCCACTTCCTTTCCAGCTCGCCGGCCAGGGGCGTCCTCGCCCAAAGAGGGGGCGGCCGCGATCTGGGCTGCCGGAGTCGAGCACTCGGCCCGCGCGCCGAGTGCGATCTTGACGAGGCCCAGCACCTCGTTCCTGAAGTCTTCAAACATTCCCACCGTTGCGAGAGGCGGGGGGGGGGGGGGGGGGGGTGGCGAGTCCTGCATGTCAGATCCTTGTCCTCCCGTCATTGAGCTTGCCGAAGCTTTTCTGCGCTGGCCACTCTCCACGCTCACCGCACCAAGATGTTGAAACCGGAATCCGGCTTCTTGTGGAGTTCGACCCTTGGGGAAGGGGTGGTCTCGCGCCTACTTTGCTCCTGCAAGAAAAACAACGAAGAAGACAAGGAGAAACAGACCCAAGGGCTCGGCAGGGAGGTCCCACCACAAACCCGGAAGATCTCTGAGCGCTTCCCCTCCTTAGCCAGAAGCCGAGCTAAGGTACTCTCAGAGAACACTTGGAAACGAGAGTAAGGAGGCACTGCCAGCGTTCCCTCTGAGGTACCCCTTGGGTCTTATTTATAGATTTTCAGAACCTGAACTGCCAATAACCGAAAGGACTGACCTGAAAATACCAAAAAGCCCTTGGTTGGGTCTGCCAACAGCCAAACTCCGCTGTCCTGAGCAGCTATGCGCAGTCCAACCTGGTCTGCCAACAACGAGGCGCCGCTGTTCTGTGTAGCTATTCGCACCCACGGGGAGTCAGCTCGCCTCCAATTCCCCTCCACGGGAGGCGGGCGCGACCTGGCTCTAGTGGCTCGCCTATCCTCCCTTTGCGAGCGCGAGCCGGACCGTCGCGACCTGCCTGTCTTCTACCGGGGGGGACCGACGGCCAGGTCGCGTGTGGGGGCCGGCCGGCGGCCACCGCGACCCCGATCGGCTCGCTAGTCGCGGGTCGCCAAACTCATCTGCTTCGACCAGTAATTCTCCGCGCGATCCGCTCGCTCGCCTCGCCCGGCTCGCTCGCCCGAAATAGGCGGGAGCGGGCCAGCCCTTCTGCCGCATACCCGTTTTGCCGCTTGGGTGCGGGTCGCGGGAATAGGTCTGCTCGACCTCCCTGGCGGGGCCCGCTCGCCGGACACGGGGTTGTACAGGGTTACCATCAGTTGAAGATCAAGGAATCCGACATCCCCAGGACAGCCTTCCGGACTCGGTATGGACACTTTGAATTCTTGGTGATGTCTTTTTGGTTGACTAACACCCCTTCTCCTTCTATGGATATGATGGACAGTGTCTTCCGCGAGTACCTGGATAAGTTCATTATCGTTTTCATTGATGATATCTTAGTGTACTCGACTCATGAGGAACATGCAACCCACCTTAGACTCACTCTCTCCACGCTTCGTCAACACCAACTCTATGCCAAGTTGGCGAAATGTGAGTTTTGGCTGGATCGTGTTGCCTTTCTGGGGCATGTCATTTCGGGTGATGGATTTTTCGTTGACCATGCCAAGATCTCCGCAGTTATGGACTGGAAGCAGCCTTCTACCCCTACTAAAATCCGCAGTTTTCTTGGTCTGGCTGACTATTACCGGCGTTTCGTCAAGGATTTCTCCTCTCTTGCTGCTCCTTTAACTAAGCTAACTCAAAAGTATGCCAGGTCTGAGTGGTCAGATCAGTGTGAGTAGGCTTTTTCTGAATTGAAGCAACGTTTATGCTCAGCGTCAGTTTAAGCTCTTCCGCCAGAGGGGTTAAACTTTTTAGTTTATATCGATGCTTCCGGAGTTGGATTGGACTGTGTCCTGATGCAAGAAGATCGTGTTATCACTCATGGGTCGAGGCAATTGAAGATTCATGAACGTAACTACCCCACTCATGATTTGGAGTTCGCTGCATTAGTGTTTGCTTTGAAGCTTTGACGTCATTATCTCTATGGCGTGAAGTGTCACATTTTCACTGACCATCAGAGTTTGAAGTATATGTCCAGAAGGAGCTCAATCTTCGTCAGAGGCGTTGGCTTGAATTCATAGCAGATTATGACTTGCAGCTCATGTATGTGCCCAGTAAAGCCAATTCAGTGGCGGATGCTTTGAGTCGTCAGTCTTCTGTTGCCGCCTGTGCACCTATATCAGCTTCTCTCGCGGCCCTGGTTGATGACCTCGAGCGGATGTACATATCATTCTCACCTGGAGGTCAAGGGGAAGTCTCTGGTCCGTTATGGGTAGAACAGGTGAAGGACCTGCAGCCATCTGATCCCTCACTACAGCGCATTCGCCGACAGGCTGAACTTGGTACTCTTCCGGATTTCTCATTCTCTGATGATGTTTTGCGTTTTCGAGGTCGCCTCTGCATTCCCGATGTTCCCGAATTACTGGATAGTATTTGCCGAGAAGCTCATGAATCCCGCACATCTGGTCATCCTGACAACAATAAGATGTATCATGACCTGAAGCAGACCGTGTGGTGGCCTGGTATGAAGAATTACATTGCACGCTTCATCTCTCGATGTCTGACGTGCCAGAAGGTGAAAGCTCAGTGTCAGCGTCCTGGTGGGCTTCTGCAGCCTCTACCTATCCCTGAATGGAAGTGAGAAGATATCTCTATGGACTTCATCACGGGTTTGCCCCGCACTCCGAGAGGTCATAACGTGATTTGGGTCATAGTAGATCGCTTGACTAAAGTGGCTCACTTCATCCCGTACAAGGAAGGTTATTCCACCGAGAAGATGACTCGAATCTATGTTGCAGAGATTGTTAGACTCCATGAGATCCCTCTGCGGATTGTATCTGATCGTGACTTGAGATTTGTATCGCACTTCTGGAAGGAATTTCATCAAGATTTGGGTACCGATCTCAACCTAAGCACTGCTTATCATCCAACAACTGATGGCCAGACCGAAAGGGTTAATCAGATTCCTGAAGACATGCTTCGGTGTTACATTCTAGACTACAACGGAGCTTGGGATGAGCACCTACCTTTGGTCGAGTTCGTCTACAACAATAGCTATCAAGAGAGCCTCAAGATGGCCCCCTTCGAAGCATTGTACGGACGTCGTTGTAGGACCCCACTCTACTGGTCAAAAGTTGGTAAGAAAGTTGTTCTGGAGCCCGAGTTTCTTCAGGAAATGGAAGAAGCCACCAAGAAGACTCGTGTTCAGCTCAGTCGTGCCATCGAGAGGCAGAGGAAGTATGCCAACGCCGTCGTCCGTTGGAGTTTGCTCTGGGTGATCAAGTGTTCCTGAAGGTTTCTCCTACTCCTGAGGTGAAACGGTTCGGTAGCCATCATAAGCTCAGCCCGAGGTTCGTGGGATCGTACGCCATCTCAGAACGTATTGGAGGATCTGCCTACCGTCTGGAGCTACCTGCTTCTTTGGCCGGTGTTCATGATGTCTTTCATATCAGCCAACTTCGAAAATACATCCACGATCCTAATCGTGTTCTTGAAAAATTTCAGTGATTCCTGAAGCCAATCTGTCCTATCCAGTCGAGCCCGCGAAAATCGTCGAGTATCAAGAACGCAAGTTTCACAAGAGAACCATTCCTATGGTGAAGGTACTTTGGGTGCATGACAAGTTTGAGGAGTACACTTGAGAACTCGAGTCTGATACGCGCAGCAAATTTCTGCAACTCTTCTCTTGATTTTTGGTAAGTCTCTGCGCCCGACTTCCTTATTATTTCAGTATTTTCCATAGTTAGCTTCCATGCGTTAGTTGACAAATGCGTGTTTGGATTGTATGTCGTCCGAATCTTCGTTGTTTTGGCCCCATCTAGAGAAACCTCGGCAAGTTTCGAGACGAAATTTTCTAAGTAGGGGAGAATGTAACAACCCATAATTATAAAATCTAATAATAATAATAATAATAATAATAATAATAATAAAACCCTATTCCTTCCCTCTTATAACCCGAGAATTAGCCAACCCCTCCCCCCCGATACTTCATTTCTTCCGGTCCAGCTTCCTCTCGCGCGCCGCAACTCCCGATTCCGCGTCCTGCGCACTCCGAAGACCCCGTCTCTGCCTCCCGCGCGCCTGTCAGCCCCTGCATCACCTTCCAGTGGTCGGAGATCGCTCCTTCTAGGGCCGGCGCCTCTTCCTCTTCTCTTCCTCTGGGCGACAGACCCCGGATCCGACGGCTGCGCCTCCTGCTCCTCCTCAGGCTGACGGTTTCAGCAGCAGTCCCTTCCTTTTCTCCTTCTCCGGCCAGTGATACAGCAAGCAAAGTACTTCTCTGACAACCCCCTTTTTCCTCTCCGCTGGTCGGTGAATCTCAAGAGGAGCGCCTAGGGTTTTCGCTCGAAACTCCTCTACGTGGATCTTGGAGTCTAGATCCGACTTCCTTGGGTAAGGATCTCCGCTCAACTCATGTTTTCAGATTTTGCACTAATTTTTTGTTGTTATAAATTTTGCTCCAGTCAATGTATTTACGTCGATCCCTCTTGAGGTCGTCGTATGTCCGTCTAACATCAATTTTGTTTGTATTTCCGGTGCCGCTCATCAGATATAGTGGTGGAATCGCCCCAAGCCCTCTCCGATTTTGTGCTTCCCGAACCTAAGCGCCGCCAAAACCCCGCTTCCCTCGTGGTTGTTCCCTCTCCCCCATCCTTGAGGGAGGTAAATTTCTAACCCCTTATGTTGTGTAGTGCGATTGCCAAACATGTATGCAAGCGTAGGAATCTTGTCAATGCAATTTGAAATACATTTTTGATCTTGAACATGTTTAACTAGAGCTTTTAACTTCGCTTGCGCCGCTTAGCTATCGCTAGCGTTTTCGACGTCACCTTCAGACAAGTAGAGAACTCCCTCTCACTTGCAAACTTGAGATTTAACTTTGCTACCTGTTCCTTATGGTTCCGTTACAAACATTATTTTTGTGTGTTTTTGCAAATCTCTGAACGCACATATTGTTGTCATAAAATAATATGATGAATAATCACCTAAGTATGAAACTAGAAAACAAATCCGTAGTTGTAAATAAATCTTTGAACTGTAGCGTCTAACTGGGCATCTGTCTACCGTCATGGTCACGACAAGCAGGATTACTTTTCCGACAAAACTTGCACACAGATCTGATCGTGAACCATGTGCGCCCGCTATAGCACCTACACCTTTCATCGATCACGGCTTACAACATATTACATAAATAATTTTAGGCTTTATCCCGGGGTAAACTATCATTTCAGAAATGTCTGTTTGACTTAGATGTTGGTATGTTTACTAATTTTGTTTCAAGATACATCAATGTTCGATTATGCCTGTTTGTTTTGCTCATAATTTAATTGATTAATTTGCTCATGATTTAATTCTTATGTTCTGAGACATTTTCCTTCTGTTTTGGATTTGCCTTAGGCTTCGTGACTGTGCCGCCGACTCCTTGAGTTACTTCTCGTTCAACTACAGTTTTGCCTGAAGGTTTTTCTTTTGTAGTTGCTTACATCAGGTTCTATGTATTTGTTTTCTTTACTGTCAATGCGTTTTATCATGTACTGGTTATTGCAAGTCATTTTCTCTTGTATTGTGGACAACTCCTAGGATGTTTCTGATGTACTAGATTATTTTATTTATGACATTCATTACTGTTACTTATTGCATTCACTTCCGTTTCAGCACTGTGTGTAACATTAAATTTTTCAAGGAAATGCATGTGCATTAAATTCTCACTATTTTAAAACTTTAAGCGCTTCCGTATATTTATAAAGCATAAATTGTTCAATCAAAGTAACTATTTCTAAAACTATTTTCAGTATTCTCTGCATCCGCCTTAGCAGTCATGGTTTTCTGTCCGCCCATGCCTGTGGCATCACGGCCCGCCCGAAGCGCACTCTGACTTTCGTCGAGACGGGCCGTGACAATTTCCGCTCCATTACTTAGCACTGGGAATGCGACTCTAAACTGATGGCATTTCCGGTGTTGATCTTTGTTGAAGGCTGCTACGTGACCTTGGTATCTTTCCTCCTATGCGATAACCCTTGTTTCTATCTAGCTGTTTGTGGTGTTTCCCCTTTTCTTCTTGATTTTTATTCTTGGATCATCATGCAGAGGACTGATGACTCTCCTACGATCTCTTTCGGTGCCTGAGTTTCCTCAGCTACTTTGATGTCGAATGGATCCATTTAGACCTGTCATGACCACAATACCCCTCAAATCACAACCATACATCTAGACAGCTCCAATTTTCTCCCTTGGTCTCGGGCTATTACTCTTTCCTTGAAGAGCCAATGTTCGTTCGGTTATGTTCTGGGTATTACTCTGACACCTGCCCTGGATTCTCCAGATTGGTTGCAGTGGGAGTCTGAGAATTCCCTTGTTATGTCTTGGTTGACTAACTCTATGGTTGACTTTATTGTCCGGAATTTATATTTTTGGATACTGTAGTGGATATTTGGAAGAGGGCCGAGGCCACTTACTCCTGTCGGCGCAATGCTGCCCAGATTTTCCAGCCGCGACGAAAGATCTTTCTCCTTTGCCAGGGTGATCGCTCTCCGTCTGTCGAGTACATGGGGTTTCACTCAGCTCTATCATGTGTATGGTCATTTTGTTTGAGCTCGCGAAGTCATGTACAAAGGTTTTGAGTTGCTTCATGGTCTGTATCGGGTCTTCGATCAGATTAGTGTTCAGACCCTTGGGCGCGCTCCTCTGCCCTCTCTTCTAGATGTTTTCAGTCTTGTTTAGCAAGAATTTGATAGGCGATAAACATGAACCCCTGACACTGCTCCAGAAGGTTCTGCCCTGGTTGTTCAGTTTGGTTGTAGAGTTTCTCGTGATTCCAGGCCCAAGTCTATCGATAAAGATCAATTGCTCTGTGATTACTGCGGGAACTCCCATCATACTCAGGACACCTATTTTTGTCTTTATGGATTCCCCACACCCTGCGGGAGTTTTGCCTCGCGTGGAGGTCGTGGTTACGGTCTACTTAACCCCACTCTGCCCACCTGTCTCATGCTTTCGAGGAGACCCAATCTCTCAACGTCCAGTCTGCACCTCTTCTGGCCTTGTCTGCTAATGAGATCCTTGCCATTCGTCGGCTGATGCAGGGACAGTCTTCAGAGCCTTCTGTGTCTTCGTCTTTGTATGCTCGTCAGGAACCCTCAGGTGCTCGTGCCGCGTCTTCTTGTCCTTCTACCTTCTGGATTATTGATTCTGGAGCAACGAATCATATGAACTACTCTGCTACAGGTTTGTGTCTTACCTTCCTTTGTTTGGTATGGATAAGGTGAGCATTGCGGATGATTGCTTCTCTCCTATTGCTGGGAAAGGATCCATCTCCTGCCTCTCTCTCACTCTTTCTTCTGTTTTTCATGTACCCAAGTTTACTTGCAACATTCTCTCTATTAGTCATTTGACCAACTCTATGAACTATTCTGTGACATTCTTCCTCTCATATTATGTTTTTCAGGACTTGAAGACGGGAACAATGACTGGCTCTGGTAGTCTAGTGGATGGGCTTTGCGTGTTTGATTCTTCCACTCCTGCTTCTCCTCCACAAGCTCTTCATGCTGAATTGCTGATCAGGCGATCACTTTGGAGTTTTGGCGCCTCAGACATCCTTCTATCATGCCTATGAAACATTTATTTCCTACTATACCTTCTATATTAGTTGATAATTTTCATTGTGATGCTTGTGAACTTCGTAAACATTATCGCGTTTCTTTTCATTATGTTTCATCTCTTAGTTCTGCACAATTTCATATTATACACAGTGATATTTGGGGGCCTTGCCGCATTGCTTCTATTTCTTGGTGTCGTTGGTTTGAAACTTTCATTGATTGTTTCTTCCGCACAACAAGAGTATACCTAATGAAGGCTAAAAATGAAGTTTTCTCCTTATTTTAATGGTTTTACAAAATGGTTTCTACGCAATTTGATACCCTTATCAATTTGATACCCCTAAAAATTTGAACTCAATTTGACAATGATCGCGAGTACATTGAATCTCAATTTGAAAACTATTTTGCTAATCATGACATTCTCCGCCAAACATCCTGTGTTTGATCCTCAGCTCAAATGAGGTGTCGGAATGCAAGAATCGTCATCTTTTGGAATTTGTCCAGTGTCTTCTTCTTCACATGCACCTTCCCAAGTGCTATTGGGGGGATGTCGTTCTCACTGACGCCTTCTTTATTAATTGTATGCCTTCCCGTGTCCTCGGGAATAACACTCCCCTTCACACTCTTCGGGTGTCTCCTATCAATTTTCGGCCTCGTGTGTTCAATTGTGTTTGTCTTGTCCATTTTCATCAAAAGTTTAAACTTGATACTCGCGCACATAAGTATGTCTTCATAGACAATACTCTTACTCACAAGGGTTATAAATGTTCTGACCCGGTTCACAAAAAGGTTTTTATAACCATGGACGTCACGTTCCTTGAATCCAAGAGCTATTACGGGCCTTCACTTCCAGGGGGGTCTCTTATGTTGGAAGTGGGCCCCTTACCTCACACTGATTCTCTATCTACCACTCTGTTGCATATTCCTCCATTATGTCAATCTCCCTCGACTATGTCTCCTATTGCTCTTATGCCAACTGTTGTTGCTCTTATGGTAAAACCCCCGCAAGTTTACTCTCGTCGTCCTAAGAGAACAAACACACGACTCCCTATCAGAATCCTAGAGCAGACATCTGATCCGCCGTCGGGGTCCATTACTTTAAGGGAATGTACCCCCATACAACACCCGTTATCTCATTTCGTCTTTTATTCATCTCTACAGAATTTCCATAGAGTTTGTTTCTTCTTAGTCGGCTACTTCCATCCCTAAATCGTGATATGATGCCCTTTCTGCTGATAGTAGAGGGCGGTTATGCTTGAAGAAATGCATGCCCTTGACAAAAAACACACATGAGTACCAACTGCCTAAAGGAAAGATTGTTATGGGATGCAAGTGAGTGTATTTTGTCAAATAGAACACCCAGAGTGCTATGGAGAGATACAAGACAAGGTTGGTCGCAAGAGGGTACACTCAGATGACAAGAGTTGATTACCAGGAAACCTTTACTTCGGTCGCTAAGATGAATTTTATAAGGATTCTCCTGTCATGTGCTGCCTGTAAGGGATGTAATCTCAACCAAGGTTGTCAGGATCGAGATCCTAAGTGGGATAGTTTTGGGGGTTGGATCGGATCGGTTCGTAGGATCGGATCGAGGATCGTAAATCCTACTACATTCATAAAGTAAGACTTAAATGATAAAATTGAATTTGATATTATACAATTACACATATAATCAATACTAAAAACCCTAAACTTCTATCGTGACATATTGTGTTGTGTCGATGCTGCATAATAAATCAGATAATTCTTAGGTAAAAATGTAAAATAACTATCTAAAGCTCCTAAAAGAGCATTAACTATTTGTTAAACAAATTTGTGACTGTAATATAAGTGATTGACTGAACGATTGATTGAAATAATCAATTATAATTATGATATGCTAAAATTAATTAGTAACCTGTACTGATTGTTGAATCGTTACCAACATTTTTCTAGCAACCTCTCTTTGAGAACTCGGTGCATGCTTGAGCTTCAGTTCCTTGACCTGCTCAATATAATATTTACAAAGTCAGCCACAAACATTCACTATTAAAATTAGAACGTTAGATGAACAAATAAGATCAAGTTGAAAGTACTTATACTAAACACATGAAATAACATCTGAAATAATATGTCTGTTCACCAGTTAAACAAGTAAAATCAACTTTAACTATGAACATACATAAATCATTAATAGTCACATCAAATATGAGTTCTCCAGCACATCAAATAGGAAATAAAAAAATAATGTCTAAAAGAAAATAACAAATCCAAGAGTAGGTTCATCTAATGGTCAATGAAAACCATCATCAGTACAAATCCTTAATTGGTATGTTGACCATATCGTCATCATTAAGTGTCGCATTTTCCTCATTATCACCACTGACTTTTTTATCATCATCATCTTATTCACCCTCACTAATATACTCGATAACATCGCGATCACTACCCCTTATGGTGAGATCTTCAACTTCACCTAAAATAAAAGAATTTAATTAAGAGGACGATGCATAATCTAATCGAAAAACTATGGATTATCAAATGATTTAAATTTGGACTTCATTTGGTTTAGCGTTTTCGGGCGGCGTTTGAAGCAAACGCCACCGGGCGGCGAGTAACGAAACGAATCTCCGTCTCCGTTTGCACCATTTGCACCCGCAGCAAGGAGGAAACCCCCCCCCCCCTCCGGTTCAAAAGCTCCGTTTGGACCCGCTTGCTCCTCCCGCCACCGCTCAATCAAATGAAGCCTTAATATGAAACTTACATTTTTCATTCAATTCCATAGTGGTTTGTTCAACATCCTTTCAGTGCTATTATCAATATATGTTTCCTGAGTATCTTTATTTTGAAGAATCCTCAACAAATTGCCCTTGCGGGGAAGAACTTGATCTTCCTTCTCCGTGATCAAATTCATCATCCAAAGGGATATACTCAAAATTTTAAAAAATTATCATTTAACTGCATATCCTTTTTACCTTGTCTTTTCATCAACTTTATGTTATACATCACAAAAACTGGATCATTCATATTCTTTTGATATATCCAGTTTCGTTTTTTGAATGCACCTATGAAATAAAAATTATAATTACAATAAAAAAATTATAAGATCATGCTTTTAAACATACAACAATAATTAAGCTCACCATCTCAAATTCACTCCAGTTACGTTCGTATCCGAAGAGCTGCATGTTAGACTTAGAACACGAATTGTAAATCTTTGCAATTCGGGACAGTTATCACCATATGAATCCCCACAATCAACCGTAAATTTGAAAAATTTTTAAATTCTTAAATATAAAATTACATTATATGTTTATTGATTAATAATTAAAAATAACATAAACATAATTTGTCTAACCTGAAGATCTTTTGTTCCTAGTTGCCTTTGCGGACTCTAACCAAAATAATTCTTTGCATGTTTGAAATTATGCATTTAAATATCTATTTTTGTTCTCTTCTCTTCATTTGGAATCATTCGTTGGAGACAACTATAAAATCCCAGTTTTACTTCTACATCTGCCCTAAATGATGGACTAAAGTGATAATGAGGATTCAAATAATAAATTGCCACATGTAATGACCTATGAATTTGGCTTGTCCATCTCTCATCAATGATGACCCATATTGGTTCATATCTAAAACATAACACATAAAATAATAATTGCATGTTAGCGCATAAATCCAAATACAATGAAACTTGAATTTAAAACAATTAAACTACTTAATTTTTCTTGATATTATCAAAATTACTTTGAATCTTCTACTTTACTCGATCCATCCGCTCATATATAAATCCCATCATAGAGGCCTCTGAATCAACCATTCTAAGTACATTGATGAGAGATGATGTTGCTTTTACACATACAGTAACATGAGACCAAAGATGAGAAATCAATTCCTGTTTGAATTGTTTTCCCCTCTTTTGAACTGACAAATCTACTAGGCTTTCATTTGACAGAAGTAAATATCGTCATCAAACCGCCCTTATTTTCAAAAAGACATCCCAATGTCAAGTAAGTCGTGATAAATCGGGCGACTGCAGGACAGATCAACTCTCTCCCCTTTGTAAAATCAAGCAGCCAAGTATGAAGCAAAGTTCTAGAATAAATGTATGATGTTATCTTTCTATCTTTTGTTATTGTTAATTTATGCAACTCAATTTTTTTTCTCAAAATCTTCTAAAATAAAAATCAATGCAGTGTGCATCACATGACGTTCAATATAGATGTTTTCTTTTCTCCAGTAATTTTTGTTCGACTGCCTTGTAGTTTGAGGCATTATTCGTTACCACTTGCACAACATTCAATTTTCTGCACAACTTCATCTAATATTTGAAAAATCTTATCTGTGGTTTTGTAGAAATCAGAAGTTTTAATTGATGACAAGAACATGGTACCTTTTGGGCTATTTACCAAGAAGTTGCATATGGATCGCATTTTCCTGTCTAACCATCTGTCTGACTTAATAGTACAACCAACTTTCCCCCATTCCACCTTGTATTGCTCTAGCAACTCAAGAGTTTTGTCCACCTCTTGTTTTAAGTATTTTACTCTAATATCATTATAAGATGATGGTTTCATTCCGAGGACATGTTTGCCGATTGCTTCAACCATGTTTATAATTCTGGGTTCTTAACACAATTGAATGGAATTACGCTAGTATAAAAAAACGAGCAATTTGTTGACTTGCTTTTTCACGTGCATTTTTTTTTTGAAAATATGACTAATAGTGAATGGACTCGATTTTCTAAGCAAAAGATCCATTGTCTCTCTCTTTTTTTTTCTATACCCACTTCTACTTCAACATCATGATTAACAACCTCCTCAATATTTTTTCTCTTTTTAACAATCTCCTCCCTGTGAGCTTGGAGAATATTCAAAAATTGAATTCTCACATTTTCAGGTACTTTAGTGCAAACTTCTATTTTAAATTTAGTTCCGTCTAGGTGTTGTTTTAATCTGTATATCGTACCAGATCTAATCACTGAACAATACTTACATTGCACTCTTTTGGTTGTACTGCCAATTTCAATCCCATGCTCCAAACCCGGATCACTTCTAGAACCAGATGCATTATTTCGGGACTTATTTCCAATAGGCTTTGAACCAAACCCGGAGGCAGACATTTACAAAGACAAGTAAACATTCAAAAAATATAAAAGATCTTAGGTAAAATACTGGATCAAATCCAACCAATTTTTTTTCCAAGGCATGAATCACACAGCACACCTCACACCAACTGAAAGGAAATTAATAATTGGCAAAATAGCTGGAGATAGGGGAATAATTGTGACCTGGCATAGGCTACATGTGTATCTAATATCTATAAGTGTACAAAGTACAAAAACATTTCTATAACTTGCACAAGAATATCAGGCTTATCAGCCCACTTGTAAGCATTACAAAGGCAGGTGCATTCCTGCCTTTCAAATTTCACAGATCACAATCCGTCTACATGTGTATCACTGTATCTATAAGACTATAAGTGTACAAACTACAAAGTAAAAATACATTTCAGTTGGTGCTCAAACTCAATGAAAATTACTTAAAAAACACATTTCAGTTGGTGCCCACTTGTAAGCTCAAACTCAATGGAAATTACTTTATTAATATCTATGTTTAAAAGGTGCATTGATTTTTAGTTGCAAAGATCACAATCATCACGTTATCTAAGTATCAAAAGTCAAAACTGGTAAGTATGACTGAGAAAAATGACTAACAATATATTTACTTATGGCAGGATAGCTGGATCCCAGGAGGTGGAGCCGTGGAGGTCCTGCTTTGGACGGCTGGACAAACCCTCTGGAAGCACAAACAATGACTTGTATCACTTATCAGTGGTATGACCTATGAAATATGAAGGAAAGAAGTGCAGAAAATTGGAGAGGAGTGAAGTTCGACCTGAATGTCGAAGGACATAAACACCGGTTGACTGGACGCCATCTGGAATCGCTGAAGTTCCTCTTGAATCTTCGTCGACGTCGGCGATTGGACTCCTGGACTTAGGAGGCTTGGAGACAGGAGGCCAGAGCTCGACAAACTGGAAAAGACGATGGTCGGCGAGTGTGAGACGAGGGGGAGGAAGACGAAATAAAAGCCATCGGGAGCGGAATAGGGTTTGTGGTTTTGAGCCGTCGGGAAGGGAAATGAAATGGGGGGAGGGGGGGTTGGACGATTTTTTTTTCTAACCTAATTTCGGCTTCCGCTTCTGCGTTTTTTTAATACGTCAGATCGGGATCACTGGAATCATATGGGGATCGCGATCCTAACGATTTCACGATCCGGATCGCGTTCCACATGGACTTGCCCTAATTTCGATCCACATTAAGATCCCGATCAAAATGTGTAATCCGGATCGTAGGATCGTATGATCCTACGATAGGATCGTATGATACTACGATCCAGATTGCGTTCCTGACAACCTTGATCTTAGCCAACTTGACGTGAAGAATGTATTCCTTCATGGTGATCTGGAAGAGTAGATATATATAACTCTATCTCCTGGCCTTTCTTCTTGAGGATCTAAAGGTAAGGTGTGTAACATCCGTTAATTGACACAAAAATTATTTAAATTTGTAGGGGCATGTCGCGACGGATTTTGAGCGAGGCAGCACGTCGTCAAGGTATTGTGTTACTATTCCTATAATTCGCGTCCGTTGATTTGAGAAGTGTGTTAGTCATAATAAGAGTGTAACACATTTTTAATTTTTGCATCGTAGCGCGACAAATTTTTATGTAATCAGAGCTAATGTGAATTGGCACAGTTTGGGGTGCCAATAGCAAGCCTTAGCCCCATTCACAATTTGCGGTTATTATTAAAACCGAAAGGCCCGTGAATATTTAACCCCTAAATCCCATTTCACGGGAGAAACCGCAGCCGAACCGTGCTTCTCCCGTTCCGTCTCCCGCAAGCGACAAGCCCGACGCCTCCCGCAACCCTTTCCGTCGGCCGATCACCCTCCAGAATCCCTCTCCGACTTCTCCTTCTTCTACGAGCGTCGGTGGGTATTCCTTTTCCTTTCTTTGCCGTGGAAGAGCCGGATTCAACCCTAACCGGTGGAAGTTGAAATCGTTCGTTTCCGGTGAATTTATTTTTTCCTTTTCTCCATTCCTTCATGGAAATCCTTTGATTTGGAAGATAAAATAGACTATGTTTTCATTCATATTGCCCTATTTTAGGTTTTGGTGTTCGTGGTTCACCACGGAATTTGTGTGGAACGCATTGAGAGCCTCAATCGCTATACGAAAAGGTAATATACAAAGTTTAGCGCATGTATTTTTGTAACCCTAGATGTTTTGGAGATTTTCCACAGGAAACCCAAAAAGGGGAACAATTATGAAAATAGGTTTGTCTTAAATTGCAGGACTCTAGTAGGTTCGAGGCAGCACTCTGAGTTTTTCCATACAGTAGAATTTCCTTCGGAAGAGCTAATGTCGCCGCGCCGAGTGTACGAGCGTCGCAGCACCACGGTAAGGAAATTCTAATTTCTTATAGTTAGACATATCAAGTAATTATATTTTTATACGTATGAGTAGGTTTCGTACAAGCATCATAACCATACATAGAAAACTGTGGCAGTAGGAAAATAATCGTGGAAACGCGTATGATAACGCCTTCTTCCATAACCACGTTAGTAAAGTCATGAACAGTTATTTAAGTACGAAACTGTACCCGTGTACGTAAGTTTGGAGATTGTCCAACCAAGGGCGCGAAGGTCCCTTCAAGTCGACCACGAGAAAGTCAAGGGTCGCTCAGTAGTACACCAAAAAAGATATCCCATGCAGAGTAGCGTCAGATCAAAAAGGTAAGTAGCACACTAGTCTTTTCGTGCTTGGTAGAGGCGCACAACCTTCCTCATAGGGCATATGATATCATATGAGTTGCAGAGTCTTGGGAGTTGACTTCCCTTGATACAGTTAGTAGATTCGAGACCGTGTCCGCGCGACACTAGAACAATTGAGTTCGTCAGATGGTCTCGGGTCGTCAGTTTCAGTTGCGCATTAGGAGCTACTCTGCCTAGAGCCTTCCCAGTAAATGTGTAGACTAGAAGCCACCTAGAACTCAAGTACAGACTTGACGTGAGACAATACACTAGTTAGTGAACGTCAGGACTTGGGTAAATGAACGGAAAGTCATGAATATAAAACTAATAGTGTGTTGAACAAGAAGTATAGGAAAAGCATGCATAACATATAGCATAAAATGTTTTCAGCGCACGAGACTATTTTTAAAGACATGCATGCATTCATATGTAAATCTGTTTTAGTGTCACTAAGGGGAATTGTTTTTCTTTACTCTGACCCTTCGTGGACAATGTTTTTCAGGTGACACAGGTGGGAAACTACGTCTAGGATGAGCGTTATGGCGGCGTCAGTTTGTAGTACTTTTTCCATTCAGTTTACTCTATTTCAGCATGTACTTGTAGATGTGGACAATGTACCTGGTTAATATTTTATATAACGCGTATCAGACTATTAATGTTATACAGATTTTCAGTTATTTCAATTCCATTCTTGTTTAGTGGCTCTGTGAATTCAGATATCAGGTATGTGGTTACCCTTAGTTTACCTTTTTTTTTAACTTTCGCTGTAAGTCTTAAATTACTTAGTATAGACTTTTATTATCTGCTGCTACTAGTTTAATACTGTTTCTCAGTTTTCTTTGTATCGCTGACCCGGCCGGACGGCTGATTTCTGAAATACTGGGAAGGGATGGTACAAATTGGTATCAGAGGCAGGTTTAGGATCCCTGAACCCTAGAAGGTTTTCACAGAGCCATAGGATTGTGTAAGAGTAAACTCTTGTTAGTAGAGTATTTTAAGTTGCGTTTAAGCCTTAGTTTTCGCAAGAGTACGAAATAAAGTTGCTAAGCAGATTTTGCAGATGCTTGATAAATAATCAGATTTCTTTTATATGTTCTATCAGGCAACTCGAGTAAGTGAACCGGGTGAATCTTCACGTCAGGACCCTGTTCCTAACGCGACTATGGGAGATGCTGCCGTGCCGCAGGTACCAGCAGTTTCAGCAGCTACAGAGGGCACTGACATAGCGTCTCAGATTGCCAAAGCGGTTACTGTTGCCTTGATGGAGTTTTAGAGAGGATTGGCTGCAGGGTTTCCAGTTCCAGTACAAGTACCAGCCCCTGCACCAGCTCCTGCCCCAGCACCCGTGGAGATGACCTTGGAGCATTATTTGAGGAACTTTAGAGAGCTTGAACCTTGGAACTACAGTGGGGACGAGACCCCGATGGACACAGATGATTGGGTGGCAAACATCAGAGACCTGCTGGATGTTTTGGTGTGCCCAGAGAACAAGAAGGTTCCTCTGACAGTTTTCCTCCTCCGAGGTGAGACAAAGGTCTGGTGGGACAAGTACCGGGCTGATGACCCCGCAGGTATATGGTTATGAAATTTCCTATTATTTTTTGGAAGTGATACGTTTTTTTTAAATAGTATGACCATACTTTTGACCAGATCGTACGCCAGACATGTTTACGTGGGGCGAATTTTCTAGAGCCCTTGCAAGTTGGTTCGTCCCTCCTTCTGCACGACGAGGTCTCCAGGAGAAGTATCTTAGGCTTTTCCAGGGGGACATGACTGTTGCTGAGTGCGAGCGAGAGCTTACTCATCTGGCTCGATATGCGGCCGTGATGCAGGGAGATCAAGCTGAGAAGTGCAGCCGTTTTGTGGATGGTCTGCGTGACTCCTTGAGCCAGCCGCTAATGACGATGGTCAACGCTGATTACAGGAGCTTAGTGGATACGGCTCGCAGACTGGAGGCTGACCAGCAGAAGGTTCAGAAGCGAAGTAATTTCCGTGCAAAGCGATCTCAGGATTCGCATCAGCCACAGCAGAGCAGGAATGATCAAGGGAATAACTGGAACAAGAAACAGAAGCCTGATGCGAGGAAGAATGGTCAGCCTGGTGACAGGAGCATGGACTACCCCCTTTGTCCCAAGTGTCAGCGTCGCCATCCAGGAGAGTGTTTGACCAGCGCGGGCGTGTGTTACAAGTGTCGTCAACCTGGACACATAGCTCGTTTCTGTCAGGAAGTTCGTTCGAATCAGGTAATCAAAAATAATTGTATTTTTGTACATTTATGAAATTTCTGTATATGACAAATGTATTTTGTTCCTGCAGTCGAAGTAGGAGGTTGGTGGCCCTAACAGAGTAGACAAGGGCAAAGTTTAATGATTACTGATGGAAGACCACAAGAGGGCCGAGATTTGGTGCATCCTAGATCTTATGGGCTTGGTCAACAGGAGGCAAAAGATCAGGAGGATGTAGTTACAGGTAAGTGTTTAAATTTGCTTATCAAGTTTATTCAATCCTCCGTAGTGACACTCTTTTCATTATGAAAATCATTCATGTAGGCATCCTTATGATTCGTGATTTACCCTCCAAGATTCTGTTTGATACGGGTGCCTCGCACTCGTTTATCGCAGAATCTCTAGTGCGTAAGCTGAAGCTAGAAGTCCTTCCAGAGACAGTACCACTGGAAGTCATGATACCTAATGGATCCCTTCTGCAGACCAGAGATAAGTGCAGGGTACCGGTGCAGTTTGGTGATACCGTGATTATCGTGGAAGCTTTGCAGCTACCTATTGCAGGATTCGACCTGATCTTTGGAATGGACTGGCTTTCGGCAGTCAGCGCCAGGATTGACTGTAGGGCAAAGCAGATACAGTTTGAGGACCCTAATCAGTCTGCGTTTTCTTTTCAGGGCTTGAAGGGAGTTGTGAAGATGATTATCTCCGCAGTCCAAGTTAGAAGGTGCATCAGTAAAGGTTGTGAAACCTTCGTAGTACTGATGAATGCAGATGCTAAGGCTGACTGGATGAAGCTCCCAAGCCCAGTTTGCCATTAAGCCTGACATTGACTATACTTGTGATGTTCATCAATTTGATGCTTCTCTCATTAAGGGATTCTTCAAATTGTTAACCTCTTTTAATTTGTTTTCTAAAGAAAGTATTTGATTATTAGCGGTTTTTAATTCTCCTTTAAGTTTTAAGTTTTTAGAAGAAATATTATTTTGTTCAGTTAATTTCTCTCTGAGAAGTTTGATTTTCTTCTCAGACTTAATTAAATCATCACATAATAATTTAAAATCTGTTTTGAAATGATCAGAAGAAAAGTCAAAAGAAGAGATTACCTGATCTTCTTCTGAAATTGGTTCATCATCTGAATTGTCTCCTTCTGAATCAGCGGCTTCGGAGTTGCTACAGGATGCATTGAGTGTCATCAGATAGAATTCTCTTGCTCTTGATTCTTCTTCATCTTCAGTTGCACGGGATGAAGTTTCTGAATCTGATTCACTCCAAGTTTTAGCAACCATTGCTGTGAGAGAGTTCCAAATATCCTTTGCTGAAGAATATTCAGCAACTTCCTGAAAAATATCATCAGACATTGATTGGGCTAGAATGTTCATAGCCTGTACATCAACTATCTTCAGCTTCTTCTGAACATCAGTCCACTCAGGTGGTGGAACTGTACTTGTGCTTGTTGTCACGGTTGGTGTAGGGGGTCCTGTCAAAATAGAATTATAGATATCTTTATCAATGGAATTCATATATAATCTGATCCTTGCCTTCCAAAGTGCAAACTTGTTAGGGTTGCACACTGGAGGTCTGGTGCTTGAATATTTTCTATTTTGTGTCATGATTTAGAAAGACAATAGAGTAAGTGGGATCTATCAAAGATCTTTTGGTTGAGGTGTTAGACGGTGAAACACAATAACCTTACCCTCTGATACCAATTGAAAGTGAAGGGATAGATCACACTCACTCTAGAGATATAAGTATAAAGAGAAACATCACAGCACAATAAATAAAGAAATAAAGGCACAACTAGACAACATGTTGGGTACATTGGAATAAATGTATCTGATTTGAAGAAGCCTCACCCTACTCAATGATATACATCAAAATGTATTTGATGTGTTTTGAGTTTAGTTGTGCCGGTTAAGTATTTGCAGGAAAAGCTGAAAAGTTTCTAAGTTCATGTGTCGACACCCAGAACAAAAGTGTCGACACTTAAGAAGACTTGTGTCGACACCCAGAGAAGCAGTGTCGACACTTGGAGTAATTGTGTCGACACCAGGAATGCAGAGTCGACACTAGAAGGAAAGTGTCGACACATACAGGTTGTGTCGACACTCAATGAAGAAATGTTCAGTGAAGTAGTGTCGACACTTAGAAGCAGTGTCGACACCCAGAGGAACTTTGTCGACATCAGAAAGTGTCGACACTAGGAGGTTGTGTCGACACTCAGCAAAGTTCAACAAATTCTATGTACATGTGTCGACACAAAGGAGCTGTGTCGACACTCAGTCAAAAGTCTCAACACATGAAGAAAGTGTCGACACTCAACAAATTTCAATGAAGTCTAAGTACAAGTGTCGACACTAAGAAAATGTGTCGACACTCAGCAAGTATCAACACAGAAGACATGTGTCGACACCAAAAGATGTGTCGACACTGAACAAGTTCAACACAAGAAGATGTGTCGACACAAAGGAGTTGTGTCGACACTTAGCAGAATTCAACTAAGTACTGAAGAACAAGGAGTTGTGTCGACACACAATATCAGTGTCGACACATGTTGAAGAAGTAGTGTCGAGAAGTAAATTCTGCAACACAAGGAGTTGTGTCGACACCATGAAGGCTAGTGTCGACACTTAGTCAACTTGTGTCGACACTTAGTCTATCAGTGTTGACACTTAAAGACTGACTGTCTCGACACTTTCAGACCGTTATAGAAAATTCAAGAAGTGACTGGATGACAGGACAACTGTCATTCCAGCCGGTCTACTACAACTGTCAGAGTTGTCAGAAAGTCGTTAGAAACCGGATCAGCCGGTCACCATGAAGAAGGCCTATATAAAGGCTTATTCTGTCAACAGATTAAGGATTGAAGAAGAAGATCAAGCAATTCATTGAAGAATCAATTCAAGTGAAGATCTAAGTAGTTGGAGAGAGAGATCTCCTTCCAAGAAGACAGCTGTTGAACCAGGCTGTGAAGAAAGTTTCAGACTTAGTTCTGATTCTTAAGTTAGCAGTGATTGAAGATCAGCTGCAGAGAGACTCAACCCTATTGTGTTCTACATTCAAGAAGCTTTGAAGAAAGCCAAGTAAGGTTGATCTCAGCAAAGTTCTTCCAAGAACTCATCAAGAAACCTATCAACTCTTCTCTCTTATTCTGAGTTGAGGTTATATACATTGTATTTTTAATTTCTTGTATGATCCTTAGGGATCTGATTTGTAAGCCTGAAATTACAAAGGCTGAGTGGTAGGGCCTGTGTGCCTGAGTGTAGGAGATTCATTTCTCTGAGTGTAGGACTTGTGGCTGAGTGTAGGTCTTTGTGAAGACTAAGTGGTAGGGCTGTTGAGCATGAGTTGTAGGAGTGGGATCATTCTGAGCTGTAGGAACCTGGTTGGGGTTCTGAGTGTAAGATCTGAGGATCTGAGGAATAGTGGAGGAGTTTGGCCGAATCTAGTACACTACTAGATAGGCGAAGGGGGAAAGTGGATGTACCCAAACCTTGGGGAACCACTATAAAACTGTATGTACTCTGTGTGTGTGTGATTCTGTGATTGCTGTGCAGAATTGCTGTGAAGAAGTATTTATAATTCTGTGATATAATCTGC
The DNA here is from genome assembly GCA_039583875.1 of Platanthera guangdongensis. Taxonomy (NCBI): domain Eukaryota; kingdom Viridiplantae; phylum Streptophyta; class Magnoliopsida; order Asparagales; family Orchidaceae; genus Platanthera; species Platanthera guangdongensis. The sequence goes on along the minus strand of CM077152.1, from coordinate 56,123,326 downwards.
CTAAAAGTTTAAAAAGATAAGGTCACATATTCACCCCCCCCCCCCCCCTCTAGGTGATTAGGTACAATTTCTTTCACAACACATGGAAATTTATAGTGGTTCCCCTAAACTTAGGTACATCCACTCTTATATTACCCTGGTAGGAATCCACTACAGGTTTTTGATCCGGTGCACGGCCACCATAGGTTTTTTCTCGGGTGCCCTGTCACTATAAGATCTATTTTCAAGGGAGATCTAACAACCCTTTGAGCTTTTGACCAGGTGCCCAAAAACCAAAGTAAGTCTTTTGATCATGAGACTTAACAACCAATGACTAACTTTTGAAGGGAGTTAAAACCCTTTTACAGTAAGGAAAAAATAAAAATGATTATGCTCTTCTATGTCAATAATCTGAGAGAAGACTAGTGGATTTGCAGTTGTTGTCAAAGCTCCCCTAAGATGTAGAATAGGTTCAGGAGAAAGTGAGCTTTGCTCAGGGTGTATGCATTCAGATTGATGTTGCTCTTCAGAAACTTTTTGGACTGATATTGAATGGTTGTCCCTTGAAAGCCTGAAGCTGATGATGAAGAGTTCTGTGTGAATCTCTATAACACTTTAGCCCTGTGTGTATCCCTTGAGATTGAAAAACTTCTTCTCAGCATCTAAATGGCTGGACAGATTTCTCATATGTGAAATCAATAGCTGAGCATTCCTTGAGAAAGGAAACTGTCGTTGGGAAATAATCCACATTTAATGTTGCCTCTAAATAGATATATTCATTGGAATATATTGCATTAAATGTTGGATCCATAACTGCCTGAATTTAATCTCAATTTAATATATTGCCTTCGGAAAGATTGGCCTGAGATTAATTCTTCATCTGGAAATCGGTAACTGCCTAAAATAACTGTACAGAGAAATGTCGAGCTCAGCCTATAGATCGTTGACCAGAGCCTGTAGATCGTCGAGCGTGATTCTTCATATTCTTCGATTTGAGTTTCATTTTCATCGACCTGAGCTCGGAGTTCGTCGAGCTTAGCTTGGCTATCGTCGAGCTGAGTTTCTGGCTTGAGATCAGAGATCGTCGATCTCAGCTAGACTTTTGTCGAGCTCAACTCAGAGAAGGAAATCTGAGTTCGTTGATCTGAGATCAACGATCGTCGAGCTGAGTTCAACTATCGTCAAACTGAATTGCTGCCTTTGCCAAGTCTGAATTTATCTGGAATTCTTCTGTCTCTAAGTCTTCTGAAGGAATGACCCTGGAAATAATCCTATGACTCTTAACTATACATGATGGGTCAGTCTAATCAACCTAATAGTAATCCTTGCCCAAATGAAAACTAGGGTTCCAACAATCTCCGTCTATTTGGGTGAGTATACTATTTACAGAAAACAGAACATAAATCATAAAGAAATCTGACTGAAGTATAAATCTTCAATAGATGTACAAAGATGCTTTGAGAAGATTTATAAACTACAAAGATTCAAAGATAAAAAAAATACAAAAAAGGAAAACTTTTTGAGGAGCTGCAGATTGATGCAGGCTATGTCTCCTGACGAGCCGCAACGGACAAAGACACCGAATTATTCTCACTCGTTTCAATTCTACGCTCGCACAATTTAAACGCAGCGCACCTGATTCACAATAATATCAATCTAATGCTAACGCACGGGTTCGCTACACCCTTATAGATCAAATAGAGGCGATGAACCAATATTCTCTCAAGCGAAATGGATCGACCCGATCCGTTCCACCGTGTGTTGTACCAAAAGAGATCCACCAAAAGTAAACGATTCGGAAATGGTAGATCTCTCCCAACAAAAAGAAAACGAGGTCCGACAATCCTCACGAACTTAAAATAGATCAAAAGAAGATAACAATATCATTCGGATCAAAACCACGATGAATTCAAAAGTTCGGAAGCAACACCAAAGAAAACCACCACAAGATATATCTAAGAGGGAATCACACAAGAGTAGTAATTTTCGTTACCCCAATCGGAATAGATGATTCCGATGAAAAATGGTTTGCTCTTCCACGGCTCCGCCGGAGTCACGCCGAACGGAGAGAAACCCGTCCACCTTCCTTGCTTCACGTCGGAGAAGGTTCGTCGTCGCCGAAGTTGTTGTCCTTGGCCGAAATCACCCAAGGAGGGGGAAAGGATGTTGGCCGAATTCTTCAAGGAGAGGAGTTCTTTGATTTGTTACTCGTAGTGGAGAGGAGAAAGGATTTTGTGGAGAAGACGAGAGGAGGGAGGAGAGGGGAAGAAGATGAGGCCAGCGGCCAAGAGAGGAGGAGAAACAAGGAGGGGCCAAAATTTGCCTTAGAGGGAAAGAGGAAAGAGGGGGAAAATTCAAAACTTGGATTCTAGATTTTTTTCTTTTCATTTTTCCCTTAAATCCTTCATAAACATGGCCTTTTATAGCCTACACCACTCAATCTCCTCCATTCAAATAAAATAAACACATGATGGTTATATGCACTCATCATAAACATGATATAACAAATACAATAACTAAATGCATGAAATAAAAACTCTCAAATTAAAACAATGCAACAAGAAAATTAATAAATATAATATAATACTATAATTATTAAATTATTGTCGCGACGATGGCGTTGTAGCGGCGATGACGTTGTAGCGAAATTATTGTTGTGACGATGGCGTTATAGCAGCGATGGTGTTGTAGCAAAATAATTGTCACGGTGATGGCGTTGTAGCGGCGATGGCGTGCATCAAAATTATTGTTGCGGCATCGTCCATCCGAGTCTTCAAACGTACGGTTGCGGCGACGATCAACATAATGCATGGACCCGGCGTCGCCATGGAGCTCGCCAAAGAACTCGTTAGCACCATCTGCAACGTCATCACGAACAAATGGCGGGACATCATCGCCACCAATCGAACGGTCACGATCATCACGAGCAAATGGCGGGACAACGTCGCCATCACAGATGGAAGAACTGAAGATGATTTGGTGAGAGAAAGCTCCCTGGAAGAATCTTTAGCTTCCCTTTTGCTCAGCTTTTTCTTTTTCTAAAAAGAAAGGTTAGGTGTTCTCGACCTAGATTACCTTGGGTCCAAATTTTCTTTCATAAGAATAGCTGGAAATATAAGAGTAATTAGGTTGATCCTTATAGCCTAATGGATGATATCTCGTTGGGGGAATTATCCATTGAGTAAAAGGATTAACAAGTTTTAGTTTCTGATTATTAGTTTGATAAGGATTAAAATTTCTGTTTTGAAAAGTTGAGTTCGCCGAATTTAGTTGAGTTCATCGAGCTGAGGTCGACAAAAAGTATTGATGTCATCGATCTCGGTTCATAGAATGATAATACTCTTTTTTTGCATTCCGCGATCGTCGATCTCTGTTCGACGAAATATATTGATTTCGTCGAGCACTCATTATTGAGTAATCATACCCAAATTTTGGGTTCAGAGTTCGTCGATCGTCGTTCGACGCATAATACTGATTTTGTCGAGCTCGGTTCGACGAATTTGTTGAACAGTATTTTTATGTGAATTTTTATTTTTCTTTGATTTGGTCTTATTTAAAACTTCTGTTTCATTATTAGTTTCTTTTAACTTTTTTTTTCCTTTTTCAGAAATAAATTTGATAGGTTTAGAAAGAATATTTTTTTGCAAGAGAGGAGGCTGACTGGATGTAACATCTCATTTCCAACTAGACCCCTAAGAGTGGTTTTGTCATGACTAGGTCATGATAAAATCCTAGGAAGCCCAAGAAGACCAAGTGAGCTTAGGCATGAAGTTGGAAATTACAATGGTCTGCAAATAGTAGAATTCTAAACAATAGTTTGGGATGACCATAGGGCTTCACCATGACACCATGACCCCACCACAACATCACTAACCTGTTAGAGGGTCCATTAGAGATATAGGGACCCACTAGGGTCAACTAAAATGGTCAAGTTGACCAAAGTCAACTCATAGCCTAATCAGGTCAAACTAAGCTCATACAAGGTCAACTGACCTCCCTTTGGCCAACGGGACCCACCTAGACCTTCCCAAGCCCTAAGGGAGGCCAATGAGTCACCAAGGACCCATTGGGGTCAACTAAAGAGGCTAAGTTGACCCAAGTCAACCCTAGCCCCAAAAAGGTCAAAGTGTCCTAACTAAGGGCCAAGTGACCCCCACGATGCCCAAACAACCCCACCCAAGTCTTCATAGACCTTAGGGGAGGCCAATGGGTCACCAAGGATCCATTGGGGTCAACCTAAATGGTCATGTTGGCCAAAGTCAACTCAACCTTAGTTTGGGTCAAATTACCTAAAGTTGACCCAACATAGCCCAATCCACTTGGGCTAAGCCAAATTGGAGTGGTCCACCAACCTTAGGGGCTGATATTTGCATGGAATTCCATTCATTTTCTGGTAATGTTGACTAGGAGAGAGAAAGCTCATTTCCCTTTAATGGAGGAGAGAGAAAGAGAGAGAAAGAGGGCCATTCATGGCTTGGAAGGCCAAGGGGCCTCCTCTCTTCATCTCCAAAGGCTAGATTCAGCCTCCTAAATTAATTAGGAGGAGACCAAAGGTTTTCTCCAACCTCTATATGGCTTGATTCAGAGTTTTTCCCATGGCCGAATTCAAGCTTTCAAGGCCATTAATGACATTGATGCCATGACCACTCCCCTCCTCATTGATGGCTGGATTCAACTCCTCAGGAGTAGGGGAGGATTTTCCAGCATTCATCAGTTCACCAAGGCGCCGGGCTGAATTCATTGAGAATTCAGTTTCCCAAAATTCACTATTAATGGTGGAAATGAGAATTCAAGCAATGGCTCTTTTAAAAGCTTCCATAGGCCAAGATCAATCGTTTCCACCGTCCCACTGAAGGAGCCGGGGTAGTTGGCTGTACAGTTTCAGAGCACAAAAAGCTCCACCGTCGGAAATGGCGACTCAGCGTCCGACGAGGAAACAACTCCCCACACAGGTCGTGTTCTAATCCTCTCTTCGTGGGCTAGATCCTTAGATATTTTAGGAGAGAAATCGGGCTCAATTGAGCCCGATTGGAGAGGAGATTTTCAGAAATTTTCATGGATTTTCAACCTTACGGGATCGCCGGAAACCGCCCTCCGGTGGCCGTGCCGCCTCCCGGCGATAGCCCCCACCTCAACGGAGGTGGTGGCGGTGGTGGCCAACCATGGAGGTGGTTGGGTGGCCGGGAAAATGGTTTGGAAGTTGCTCCAGGTTAGGGCAATCCCAGCCCTTGACTGGAGGAAGAAGATGACAAGGAGGCGCCAGATGTGCGTCAAGATTCGTGTTGGATCTTATATATTTATTTTGATTTTTCCTGTATTTTTGTCATGTTTACTGGGCTGTCTTAAATTAAATTTTAAAAATACCTAGGTTCCCCTACAGTAAAAGTGGTATACATGAAAGTTGTAGCCCTAAGAATCTAGTTTAATGTAAAATTGGTTTGAACCAATTTGGAGTTCAGGTCAGACCACAACCCTCACTTTGGGAGATCTATACCTAGGCTAGATCAGAGATTATTTTGAGTGCCCCCATCAATCCAGCCATCCAAATAACTTGAAAGTTTGGATGGTGGCTATTATTACCTATACCTAGAACATATCCAAAAATGGGAATTTTTGGAAAACATTTTCCGAAAGTTTTTGTAGAAATGTAATCATTCATATATGAATTATTTAAAGGATATAATTACCTCCAAACCCTCCCAAATTTTGGTGAGTGGTCATTTGAGTTAATATAGAACTCTATAAAATTTCATTTAATTTGGATAAGAATTGGTATGGAATTTGGTCAACCCTAGCTTAGGCCAAAAAAGGGTAATTAGGTCAAAGTGTCCCTTGTGGGCTTAAGGGGCCAAATAACCTCAACAGAGGTTGATACTTGGTCCCATGATGTGCTGTGTCATTAAATACCCTCCAAGGATTATAGGGTGGATTAGGGTGGATTTGCCCTAGAACTCTAGTTCAAACCTTAAGGTTGAACTTTGGGAGTTTGTGAAGGACATATGTTGTTATGTCCTTGTATGAGCTTGGTGTTTAGTCCATGTGATTCTAGGGTGGTGAAATGACCTAAGGAGGAATTTGATGACATTTAGACCTAGACACATAACTTAAACCAATTAGGGTAAGTTTAAGCCTTTACCATTTAGGAAAATATTGAAGGGGCATATGACCTTAGATCCTTAGGAAATTTTGGCAGGAAGGTTTTTATAACAATATGAGTCCCTAAAAATTATTTTAAGATGTTTGGAAGACAGTAGATTGTACTTGTAGTTTTAATCTTTGTGTTGAACCTATTGATGATTTTGATAAAATAGTGGTCAAAATAACATATAATATTATGAAACTTAATCAGTAATGTTTTGTGATAATATTAAATCTCTGGTAATTTTTGTATAATTTTTGGATTAAGTTTAATGATGCTTCCTTCTTTACATCTATTTATTGGTATTATCTTAGATTAATTAATTGCAGGTTAATTCCCTTATGAAAATTAGTGCAATTTGGTGCTCTCTGATATTTTTGCATCTTGTAGTGTTCAAAAATTTTGGGTAGCCATAACTTAAGAAAAACAAGTACTTCATGTTCAAATTACCCATGGCCAAATTTTTGGGAAAATTAAATAAATGCCAAATTAATTAGAAAATTTTCAAGTTTCTGGATTTAGGCTAGATGTGTCATGATAGACCCGCAATAATTATCTTATGGCATTTGGAAGAAAATTTGGAGTACCTCATATCATGTACATCATATAGCTTAGGTTGGTCTGCATTTAGTAAAACTGCGGAAATTGTGATAACATGAGATATGATCATAGGAAGTGGGGAGAAATGCATGCTGATTTGGTAAGTTGAAAGAGAGCTTCATTAGAAATCATGATGAGGAGAGTGTTGGGTTGGCTAGGGTTAAGAGGTGCTCGGGATTGACGAAAGATCGTCTTTTCTGTGGAGAAAGAGAGAGAGAGAGAGAGAGAGAGAGAGAGAGTGAAAACACACTATGGTTAGATCCAGAGTAATATTAAAAAGGGATCGGGAATCGGGTATTAATCAATAACAGTAAGTGCCTTGCGAAAGGGAGTTTTGGGATTCAGGCCAGCGTAGTTCCTAGTGCCCTCGAGAGTCCTTCACGGGGAATACCTTGTGCAGTCCTGGGCTAACCTAAACCATAAGAAAAATCAATGTTTAAGAGCAACTAGTATAACTAGGGTTCCACTTTCACACACCCCGGTGTCTCGGGAGGTTAGGTTAGGTCTCACGAGCGGTAGGCTCGATTGTGGTTTTGGTGATGGACAGGTTAGCCCGGTGAGCGATGGCTCGGGTGGTTTTGTGACGGACGGGATAGTCCGGGGAGCTTTGTCTCGGTTGATGGTTGTGAAGGACGGGTTAGTCCGGGGAGCTTTGGCTCGGTGGTTGATACATCAAGGTTGCATGTGCATAAATTATAAGGTAGCCGGTCTTCGGTGTTGGAGGGTCGATGCACCGACGCCAATACGTTGACTCGGCAAGTGTGGTTTAGCACTTCGCCAACTTAAGTCCGGTGGACTAGTCGGCAAAGAGTACGTAGGAGCTCTGCTTAGTGCACCAGCGTTGAGGCGTACGATAGGTCTGACTGGTAGTGTAATTATCGGTTTAGAGGTGGGTGAGGCCCAACCCACTACTTCTGTTTGCCACTACGGAGGTATCCTGGGAGGTTAGGCTCCAGAAAGGGGGAACTAAAGTTCTGTGTGCACAGAATTGGGTGGGTTTGTTGCACTTGTGTGATTCATGGCATAACATATCATAGCATAAATCATTGCATATAACCCTTGACACATATTGTATAAAGTGGTATGAGACGCTTTATACAATAGGCTCTGCAAAACGACCCCTTAGTTTATAAGCTTGTGTGAGCGTGCTTATAAGCTAAGGTTATTATTCTATGGATATATACATTGCTTGCTTGAAAACCGACACCCCAACGTATAAATCGGTATGAGACTTTTTATACGATGGGAGTCTTGTAAAAGATCCCTTAACTTATAAGTTTGTATGGACAATCATATAAGTTAAGGTTATATGTTTCATTTGTACCTTTCTCATACTTACAATTTTACTCTACCTATTTATATAGAATTGTTAGATTAGTTCTGTCGTCACTTGTTGCTTATTATTCTCCACCTTCATTACTTTTCCTTTCCTCCTCTCCGCTCGGTGCCTAGGAGCCATTAGGGGAGAGGTAGGGGATGATAGGACTTAGTCTTTTAGACTAATGGTTTTCGGACCAAATCATTTTAGGGGATCGTTGAGCCTAGCTTGGAGGTGCAGCCCCAGAGGTCAGCGCGCATGGAGACGGGGCAGTCTAGCACCAGAGTTCAGGCAGCTGGGATAGTGAGTCTCGTTCGCTAGTAGTTGTTATAGATTTGCTTCCACGATGAGTGACTTGTAGTGAGGACTTTGATGTATCGGGCATGAGCCCTATTTCCTGTACTTTTATTATTATTTCTGTGAACTCTCCCTTCGTGGAGAATTATTACTATATATGTGATTGTTGTGGACATGTGTTAGAGTTCTATTTCATGTACTCTCATACTTTTGCTACTACTCTGTGATCGATATGGCCGGCAGGATCGTCGTTTTGTAGCGACTACCTTCCCGAGCGTGATGGTGTCACCACAAAGCGGCAGTTATGGGCCTAAGACCCCGTGGTTTAAAAAGAAAAAAATGGGGTCTTACACTGGATGAAGCTCTCAATCCCAGTTTGCCATTAAGCATGACATTGACTATACTTGTGATGTTCATCAATTTGATTCTTCTCCCATTAAGGGATTCTTCAAATTGCTTGGCCTCTTTTAATTTTTTTCTAAAGAAAGTATTTGATTATTAGTAGTTTTTAATTCTTCTTTAAGTTTTAAGTTTTTAGAAAAAATATTATTTTGTTCAGTTAATTTCTCTCTGAGAAGTTTGATTTCCTTCTCAGACTTAATTAAATCATCACATAATAATTTAAAATCTATTTTGAAATAATCAGAAGAAAAGTCAAAAGAAGAGATTACCTGATCTTCTTCTGAAATGGGTTCATCATCTGAATTGTCTCCTTCTGAATCAACAGCTTCAGAGTTGCTGCAGGATGCATTGATTGCCATTAGACAAAATTCTCTTGCTCTTGATTCTTCTTCATCTTCAGTTGCACAAGATGAAGTTTTTGAATCTAATTCACTCCAAGTTTTAGCAACCATTGCTGTGAGGGAGTTCAAAATATCCCTTGCTAAAGAGCATTCAACAACTTCCTGAAAATATCATCAGACATTGATTGGGCTAGAATGTTCATAGCCTTTGCATCAGCTATCTTCAGCTTCTTCTGAGCATCAGTCCACTCAGGTGGTGGAACTGCACTTGTGCTTGTTATTGCAAATGGTGTAGGGGTCCTGTCAAAATAGAATTATAGATATATTTATCAATGTAATTCATATATAATCTGATCCTTGCCTTCCAATGTACAAACTTGTTAAGGTTGCACACTGGAGGTCTATTGCTTGAATATTCTTTATTTTGTGTCATGATTTATAAAGACAATAAAGTAAGTGGGATCTATCAAAGATCTTTTAGGTCAGGTGTTAGCATGTGAAACCAAATAGCCTTACCCTCTGATACCAATTGAAAATGAAGGGATAGATCACACTCACTCTAGAGATATTAGTATAAAGAGAAACATCACAGCATAACAAATAAAGAAATAAATGCACAACCAGACAACACAAGGAAATTTATAGTGGTTCCCCTAAACTTGGGTGCATCCACTCTTTTACCACATTGGTAGTAATCCTCTACAGGTTTCTGATCAGGTGCTCTGCCACCATAGGTTTTTGCTCAGGTGCCCTGTCACCACAAGATCTATTTTCAAGAGAGATCTAGCAACTATTTGAGCTTTTGACTAGGTGCCCAAAAACCAAACTAAGTCTTTTGATCATGAGTCTTAACAACCAAAGGCTAACTTTTGAAGAGAATTAAAACCTCTTACGGTAAGGAAAAATATAAATGATGATGTTCTTCTCTGTTAATAATCTGAGAGAAGACTAGTTGATTTACAGTTGTTGTCAAAGCTCCCCCCTAAGATGTAGAATATGTTCAGGAGAAAGAGAGCTTTGCTCAGGGTGTAGGCCTTCAAATTGATGTTGCTCTTCAGAAACTTTCTGGACTGATATTGAATGGTTGTACCTTGAAAGCCTAAAGCCGATGATGAAGAGTTCTGTTTGAATCTCTGTAACACTGTAGCCCTATGTGTATCCCTTGAGATTGAAAAACTTCTTATCGGCATCTAAATGGCTGGACATATTTCTCATATATGAAATCAATAGCTGGAGCATTCCTTAAGAAAGGAAACTATCCTTGGGAAATAATCCACATTTAATGTTGTCTCTAAATGACTATATTCATTGGAATATATTGCATTAAATGTTGGGTCCATAACTTCCTGAATTTAATCTCATTTGAATATATTGCTTTCGAAGAGATTGGCCTGAGATTAATTCTTCATCTGGAAATCCGTAACTGCCTAAAATTATTGCATAGAAAAATGTCGAGCTCAGCCTATAAATCATCGACCAGAGCATGAAGATCGTCGAGCTTGATTCTTTATATTCTTCGATATGAGTTCCAATTTCGTCGACCTGAGCTCGGAGATCGTCGAGCTTAGCTTGGCTGTCGTAGAGCTGAGTTTCTGGCTTGAGATCAGAGATCATTGATCTCAGCTAGACTTTCGTCGAGCTCAACTCCGAGAAGGAACTCTGAGTTTGTTGATCTTAGATCAACTATCGTCGAGCTGAGTTCGACTATCATCGAACTGAATTGCTGCCTTTGCCAAGTCTGAATTTCTCTGGAATTCTTTTGTCTCTAAGTCTTCTGAAGGAATGACCCTGGAAATAATCCTATGACCATTGACTATACATGATGGGTTAGTCTAATCAACATAATAGTAATCCTTACCCAAATCAGAACTGGGGTTCCAACACTGGCACCACCGACCGTCGCCGAAAAAATTGAAATAGAACGTTGAATCGAGAAATATTATTTTTGGGTGCCCCAGAAATGTGTTTTCCAATGGCACCATCGCCTCCTCCTGCCTGGGAAAGGTTCCTCCTATGAGGTAGCACCCTCCCCGGGCCTCCGCAGATGCAGGTCCGGGCCAGCCCTGTCTGACCTCTACCTGAATCTGGAGTATGGTTTGGGTGGCGGCGGCGGTGCTCTGGCGACCGATAGGCACATACAAGACGTATAGGAGATATGGAAGAAGGAGGGGTGAGGTTTCCACATGTCGTAGGGGGGATAGGGAGCTTCCTGGAAGGTTCGTCATTGGAGGGTGGCGGAAGGGGTAGGGCTTATGCGGTTGTTTTCGGCGAGGAGGGGTTTAGGCAGGGATTGGTGGTGCTCGACTAAGCTTTAAGAGGTGTGCGAGGAGATCTAGAGGGGGCCAAGGCTATATATAGTCGGGGAGGTGCCCCACCCTTTCCCATCAGTGATGTGTTATTAATCCCTCCTTTGGGTGGGATTATACTCCACCCACTAGTTGTCTATAGATAGCCGGAGGCTGCTGCTTTTCCAACATGTGAAGAAAAGGGGGAAAGGACTTATTTGGGCCATGAGCTTGGAGGGAAAGAGGTAAAAGAGGGGGAAGAATTGGCTTGGCCCTCACCTTGGCCCATGATTCTTTCCCCTAATGGGGTGGCAGCCTAATCAAAGCCCATATTGGTGGAATAACCCATGGTGGGTTTTGTAAGTTAGGGCGGTGAAGCCTTCATTTGAAAAAATTTCAAAAATGAGAATTTTTGAGGGTTTGACCAAAGTCAACCCTTGGGTGGGTCCCCCATATGGGTCAAAGTTCAAGTCATCGGGGAACGGTTTAATGTTAGTGTATTGTGGTATAATTGATGCGTGTATGCTTTTTAGTCATTGAAATTGACCGAGGCGAACTTCGTTGAGCTCGTATTGACCATACAAACCTAATACCACTGATCAGGGTCAAATCAGAATTTAATTGCTTAAAATCCTAAAATTGTGCATCACTGTGCGCTATGAAACTCAAAGTGATCATATTCACCATATGACTTTAGATTGCAATGCAACGAGTTTCTTTGCACTCATATTTGACTATACGAGACTATAAGAACTGACAGAACTCAAATCGAAGTTCTCTAGCTCAAAATTCCTAAACAGGGTGACCCCTACTTCTTTTGGGCCTTGGGTAGGGGTTCAAGTCACTTTTATTGGGTATACTAGGGTTCTAGTGATCCAATAAAGTCGGGATGTTACAATCCAATAAAAATAAGAGAGTTTTCATCCTCGAAAATTTGCTTGAAGTAGGGGTTAAGTATAACATACCTAAGGAAAGAACTCAGGGTGCTTTTATCGAACACTTGGATTTTCACATATATTTGTCTCATTCGTAGTTCGACCATAGGATCTTGACCATTGGGATAGTCTTGTTTCACAAGTTTTTCACCTTGAAGTCTACTATCTTCACTAGATCTAACTGGATGGATCTATCTGACTATAATGGTACTGGCAATGTAGGAAGGTGATGATCTGTTTGTGAAAGAACACGCCTCAACGAAGAGACATGGAAAACATCTTGAAGATTTGCCAACTCTGGGGGCAGAGCTAGTTGGTACGCAACTGGGCCAATGCATTCTATCACCTGATAGGGGCCCAAGTAGTAGTAATCCAACTTCTTCTACTTCTTCAATCGGGAGATACTGTGCATGAGCTTGATCTTCAAAAATACCATTTCTCCTACGCTAAACTCCATCGGTCGGTGTCGCGTATCATAATACTTAGCCTGCCGGCACTACGACAGAGCTAAGGTTACTGCCTTCCATCCACCTCTGATTAAGGGGAGTTGTGTCGTATGTTTCTACTTTTTGTCGCTGTTTCTGGAAGGATTTGGGTCGACCTCTATTTGTCCAAAAAGGACGGTTGTGCAACAAATTCTTTCCTCTTCTACCATTGTAAGATCTCTCTTTCTCCTTCTATTATTTCAATGTTTAGTGAGGAAAAGGTTGGATTCTTTGTATTTTATTCATTAAATAGTTGGGAGGGGAGGAGACAACATATTATATAATTTTATTTTGGCTATTAGCCAGCTATTATGAGTTTGCATTTTAGTTAATAATTTTTTGCCATTGGTCGGTTGTTGTGGGTTTGCATTAGTAAGCTTTAATTTTTATTTCGACAATTTAGATTATTTATTTGGCTAGCTACTGTTTTCGGGCTATGATGAAGTTTGAATTTCAATTGGGAGGCTATACTCTTTCTCCTATTTTGGCCTTCCTTGTTGGTTGTTTCACTTACTTGTTGGTTATTTAAATTATCAAAAACAATTTGTTATGTTTATTTTATGGTAAGTTTTTAATTTCGGTTGCATTGGTTTATGGATGAGTTGAGAGGGCTATATATATATATATATATATATATATATATATAATTGTTGTTTTGGACTTGGTTATACCAATAACTATTAAGGGGAGTCAACCTACTGCTTCTTTCATTTTGGTTGGTTGTTGGTATAATATTGTGGGCACCGCTGAGGGCTTTATTCATCTACTAATAGGATGAGACATATGTTATTATTTTGCCTTTACTTTGACTGATTATCTTTTCCTTCCCTTATGATTTTCCTGTTAGTGTTAGCATGTTACATTTTTGGGGGCTTTGAATTTTAGTTGGGTTTGTGTTGTTTTGGACTTAGTGTTTAGTTGTAGTATGAGCTTGAGTTTTGTATTTGCTTTGAATATTTTGAGAAAGAGATTTTTTGGCATGTTATTCGTAATTATTTTAGGATGTGATTAGACTTATTTACCTATTTTCAAATGATCTTTTTGACTGATTTTGAAGCTTAAAATATGTATTTTTTTCTTTTAAGCACTCGCATGATGTTTCACTAAGCTTCAACACACCCTTAATAAAATTCCTATAATTTTTAGCATCAACACTACAATTATCTAAGAGATACAACTCAATTAAAGGTATGTACTATTAGGGCTGTAACGGTTCAGTTTGGTTCGGTTTTTTATCAAAATCGCTAACCAAATCACCCGTGTGTGATTCCAAAAATCCAAAACCAATCGAACCGTGAACACCATTGGAATCGAACCGTTTGGTTTGGTTCAATTTGAGTGGTTTAATACTTAAAATAATAGAAGTTTGCCCATTAATTATTGTTATACTTATGAAGGAAAGCCGAACAAGCTGCTCGTCTTTCAATTGAAAAGACTATTTAAAACAACATAAATTAAAGAGTATTTGTTTTAATAAATAACTTGAAACGTTGATTTTTATGAAAATTTGAAAATAATTGAGTGATTTTGGGTAACTTCAAGACTTAAGGATGTTATCAAATTTTGTATAAAGTTTAGAAAGTAATATGAAAGAGCAGTCAACCCCTATCCCGCTTGATGCTCAGTAATAACTCTTAAGCAATAACATTTAGTCTTAATAATTAATATATAATTTATATTTAATAACTTGGGCTTACCTGTGCTTATGAAATAAATTATCTCTAATAGAATATTATTAAAGCTAATATGGTTCTGTTCGATTTGACATTCCGAACCGTGAACCGAATCGAACCATATGGTTTTTCAAAAAGTGAAACCATGACTGAAATATGGGTTACTAAAACAGAACCAAATAATGCAGTTTGGTCTGATTCAGTTCGATTGGTTTCAGCTTACTGCCCTACATACTATTTTAGTATTTTCTGAGGCTAAGAAATCAGAGAATGATGTCTCGTGCTAAACGTGGTGATAAAGTTGAAGTGAATAAAAGGAAAGGAAAAGCTATGGTGAGTTCTTATTTCTTGAATTCTGTTTTATTTATTAAAGTATTTTTGATATTACCTGTAAAATCTCCTCCCGGGAATTGGGCACGATCGAAAAGAGATTTTATGTCTAGGACCGTTGTCTTACAATGACACCAACTACGAGTTAGTTGTCACCACAAGACAGCGACCCTGCCAGCAAACACGATCATTCATATCCAACGAAGGAAGAAGTAAAACAAGCCCACATATCACAACAAAGATATATAAATATCTAAGTAAAGGTCCACATGAAATAATAAAAAGTACAAGAAAAAAGGCTTATGCGCAGTGCATAAACATTATAAAATATCACTTTCTCTCTAGACTAATAACACGCAAGATAAACCATATGATCACCAACCTGATGTCGGGTAGTAGTAGTGGTAGTGCGCGGCTCCGGCTCCTTAGATCCCAGTGTCTCAATCTCTAGCTCCGTCTGGCCGAACTGCGGTGATGTCTCCACATGTCCCTAAAATGATGTGGTCAAACGACTGCCAGTCAAACTAGACTTAGCTGCTTCGTCCCCGCCTCACCCCCACGACTCCCAGGTATCGCATGGGAGGGAGAAAGTGGAGGACCAATAATAGCAGAATGTACAAGTAGGTGATAGTGGTATAAATATATAATTCTCTAGCAGTTCTATATCAATATGAGCAGTAAAGAAGAACAACATCTAGTACAATATAAAAGTACAGTAAGATGAGCTAAGTAAAACTAGTAAAGTAAAGCAACTACACTACCATCACAGAAGTGTATTCTAACTTATATGAATGTTCATACAAACATATAAGTTAAGGTTTCCGAAATAGTAACTTATCATATAAAAGAGCTCATACTAATTTATATGATAAGGATCTGCAAGTGCGTATGTTATGTCATACCATACAATGATTATGTAACTCTCACACACGACTTTGTGCACAGACCTTTCATGCATCCCCACTTTTTAGAGGTGGCCAACCTCTCAAGTACCAACCATCGTAGCTCACGGTGGTAGTGGAGCGTGTCTCTCCACTCCTAGGCGGGCAGGCACACTACTAGACCTAGACCTTTCGTACGCCTCAATGCTAAGAACATAACAACGGAGCCCCTGTGTACTCTTGCTGGCGACTACCAGTCTTCCATGGTCGGGTGTGCTCTAGGGGACATAGTCTTCCAGACCTCGGTATAGATATTTTACCGGTCTCCCCGAAAGGTCTACACTTCGCACCCGAGTCATCGTACTTCTATTGGTATGCCGACTGAACTAGTACCAAGTGACCCACCACATAAACACAAACCAGGTATAACAATATCCTATTGAGCCTCTAGCTCGTAGAACCAACCCATCCTGATATCGACCAATAACCCAAGCCACCAGCTCGTAGGACCAAGAAGCCCTATATCACTCTAACCCACACATGGGCTTGATCGCTATAAAATTCCTTAATCCTATCAGACTACACATGTCTAACTTTTGGATTACTTAGCGATTTATGGTTAACCTTGGACTTCCCGAGATCTACCTTGTGAAGGGCTCGCAACGATACTAGGAACTATGATGGCCTGAAGCCCATCACTCCCTTTATCAAGGCACTTAATAATGTTATGCTACCCTCAATCAAATCTACTCCCAGATTAGTTAAGTGTGTGACATCTCCAAAACAACAATTGCTGAAAATACTAATTTTCCAATGACTAAATGTAGACCATATGATCTTGTATTTGTGTATGAATAGAAATCCTCCAAATTCTTTACCTTATGACCTAAGATTATTTCTTGAGACCTATTATGACATCTTAGATCTAATTCCAAAGATTTATAATTTCCCTAAAATTATCAACAATTATTATAATTTTCCCAAATTATTGCTACATGTGATTTTGAGCATGAAGTATCACTTTATGTTATCAAACCAGCAAGATAGAATTACCCTAACATCATCTTGAGTAATAATGTCACTGGACCAAATTTCACATCATTCCAATCATATTTGATATTTAATTTTTAATCACAAAAATTTGATCCACTAGGTCAAGTTACACATAAAGTACAATAAATATTTATCAAATAATTCTAGAAAAATTAGTGAAGGTTAATGATGACTAGTAATTTAGTCATCATATATGGTTTTTATCTTAATTAGATATTCTAAATATTGACATATGTTCGTGATTTTTATAAAACATTTCGTAGAAAAATAATAATTTGAGGTCTAACACTAATATTCTCTATTTTGTAGGATTGCGGCAGGCCTATGAGGGATTTTCTGTGCAATATCCCGCTGTCACGTCCATATAATTTAGGTTCGCCAGTGTGGAGTCCGATCATCACCCTCCGTTCATGCAACCCGAGCCCCTATTTATTTTATTTATATATATATATATATATATATATATATCTATATATATATATATATATATATATATATATATATATATATATATATATATATATAAGTTATATTATATATACTCCAGCGGGAGCTCCACCCTCGGCCATCACCATGCAAGCTCTGCTCTGCCAACTACAGCTCCAGCCACCAACTCCATACAGCAAGCTCGGCCGACCCCTCCGCGTCAACCTTCGCCGCATACAGCTACAGTTCTACCACATACAACTCCGGCCAAGCCCGAGTCCCAACTTCAACTCCTCCTCCACTCGGCCACCAGCAGCGCCACCACCGCGCACCTCCAACATGCACTGCCACCTTCCACAAACAACAACATCCAGCTCCTCCCAACTCCAAACTCCGGCCAAGCATCCAGCTCCAACAGTGACTTCCTCCTCCTAGAAGCAGCTCGAATGAAGCCCCGACAACTTCCGGCCACCTCCATCAACTCCATAACAGGAAGCTTGGCAGCCACCTCAACTCCACCACCTTGCTCGGACAGCTCCAGCGCCAGCCTCTCCCACGTACCAGCAGCCCCAAGGCCGGCAACTCCACCTCAGCAAGCTCGGCCGCCACCTCCGCGTCAACCTTCTCCTCCATGCAGCTCGGCCACCTCCACAAAGCTCCAGCGCCGCCACCGTTCTCCGCCACCTTAGCTCCATGCAGCCACGTCAGCCCGGCTTCCAGCAAACGCCACATCATCCATCTCCAAACTCGCCTCCAGCTCATTGATCCGCGTCAAAAAAATCTCCCGCTGCTGCTGCCGTTTCACACGGAAGAAAGAAAAAAAATAACTGAAATTATTTAATTCCGCCGTTACTGTAGCATGAACAGTAACGGCGAAAATAATTAATTCAGCCGCTGTCTCTGCTAAGAAGTCTTATAAATACCTATTTTCTGAGATGGAGAGGAGAGCATTCCGGAGAGCAATTCTAAGGCCATCGATTAAGAAGAAAATTTCAGTCCAGAAATTCATCTCGAGAAATTTATTCCATTGTAGAATTTTGTTTCTGGAAGTTGTCAATTTCGGTCATCGTTTTAATCGTTTTTTTTGTTATCTTGTACGTTTTTCTCTTTTAACTTGAAATTTTTGCTAGCTTGTAACCTCGTAATTTCGCACTATCATTTCTTGTAAACCCTCGTTCTACTCAAAATAAAATTTTATTATTCCTGTTTCAAAATTTATCTCTGATATTCTTATTTCAAATTTATATCTCTTGTTGTTTTCATAATGTCACATTATTATAATAATGATTCATTCATCTACATGAGCGGCTAATTCTCTATAGTGCTCGATCGAGACGATCCGAGGATGAGATAGTTTTTGCGATGATTTTAATTTTGCGCATCTCAATTTGTTGAACGCTTACGATTTACCGTTGATCAATTCATTGAGGCTATATATTTTATATAGTTTTCAAAACAGTTTTCGCTCTTTAGTTGGCCGAGAGGCTCGTAAGGCGAATCGATCGCTCATCGGTAAAAAGAGTAGAACGCAACCCTCGAGAGAGGACAACGTAACTCTTCCTTATATGAGTAAAATCTAATAGCAAGGTTCACTACCTAAAGCAAGTTTTAGGCGATGTGATTTGAGAACGAAAGTTCGGTCGATACACCTAAGTTTAGTTGAACCTAATCCTCGAAAGAGGGGTGTTCATGCTTCGGGAACCTCCACGGTCAAAGCCTCTTCAACAAGAGAATTGCATTGTTATTTTCATTTCATAATTTTATAATTCCAAGGTGACTCAAGATCGGGTACTAATCATAAAACCATTGTTTTAATTCCGTTAACATTTCTAGCTTTTACTTTTCGCAACCCCAACTCGAATTTCTATTGATAAAATAATAACGATTTTCAAAGTAGGATTACTCGATCACCGCGAGTCTAATACGACCTTGGTTTTTATAAACAGATACCACTCCCGATACGGTACACTTGTCGTTGTCATTTGCGGATATAGTTTTGCGCGATCAAGTTTTTGGCGCTGTTGCCGGGGAAGCTTGGTCGATAATTTGAAAAAGAAATAGTTATTAATTTTATCTTTTTTTTAGTTTATGACCCGGGTAAACTCTTCAAATAATTTTGAATTTGGTTTTGATCCGGAAATCGAGCGCACCTTTCGGCGACGTCTCTGATTTAGTGATCTACCAATAATTCGCGAAGAGACAATCGGAGAAACTAACGAGGGAATAATGGAAGTTCCTAACCTTAATGCGGCCCCGCTACGGACTATGTCCTATTATGCGCGACCGAATTTGGAGGGAACACAATCTAGTATTATTCGCCCAGCAGTAGCGAATAATAATTTTGAAATTAAATCGAGTATCATTCAGATGGTACAACAATCAGTTGTATTCGATGGCTTACCGGATGAAGATCCAAATTTACATCTGCTTAATTTTTTGGAAATTTGCGATACATTTAAAATAAATGGCGTCACCGATATCACCATCCGTTTGCGTTTATTTCCATTTTCTTTGCGGACTAAGGCCAAGCAGTGGTTGGGTTCTCTTCCTAGAGGTTCCATCACTACATGGGCCGAAATGACGGAAAAAATTTTAACGAAATATTTTCCTCCGGCCAAGTCCGCTAAATTACATACGGACATTCTCTCGTTCACGCAAATAGACTCGGAGTCTCTCTATGACACATGGGAGTGCTTCAAAGAACTTTTGCGGAGATGTCTTCATCATGCCCTTCCTATGTGGCAACAAGTTCAAACTTTCTACAATGGTTTGAATCTCCAAACGAGGCAAATGATTGATGCAGCCGCAGGGGGAACTCTTAATAATAAAACCCCCGAGGCCGCTCAAGAGCTTTTCGAGGAGATGGCCATGAATGCTTATCAGTGGAATGCGCCACGGTCGCGCCCTAACAAGCCGACTGGACTCTTTGAAGTCGAGGCCACCCCTAATTTAGCACATCAAGTGGAATGGCTCACTAAGCAAGTGGCAGAGATGTCTGCTTCCTCCGCCACCAATTGGGCTTATAATAATAATAATTTTAATAATAATTTTCATGAGCAAGTTGATTATATGGGGAACTCCTATCGACCTCCGTATAACCCGAATAATAATATTCCGTTCAATAATAGTTATAATCCGGGTTTGCGGAATCACCCAAACTTTTCATGGAGCAACCTCAATAATGCTCAACGTCCACTGCAAGTGAATCCTCCCGGATTCACTCCACCACCATCACACAAGCCTTCTTCACTTGAAGAAGTCTTCACTAAATACGTAGCCTCAAATGAGTCCAATATCCGGAATCTTACCGGATCTATAAAAATTTAGAAAATCAAATTGGGCAATTAGCCAAATTAGTCTCCGAGCGCCAACAAGGAACTTTGCCAGGCAACACCGAGCTCAATCCAAGGGAGAGCGCCAACGTAATAAACATCCGCAGCGGAAAGGAGGTAACCTCTACAAATTTGGCTGGACCTGAGGTAAACGTTTCATCTTCACCTCTGCAATTTACTTCTCCGCAAGTTAATTCTTTTACTTTACCATCTTCTACTCTAGCTCCGCACAATAATTTTAAACCTTCAATGCCTTATCCTTCAAAATTTAAAAATGAGCGCAATGAGGAGCAATACAAAAAATTTATTGAAATTTTAAAACAAATTCAAATAAATGTCCCATTCTGCGAAGCAATCTCTAATATGCCTAAATACGCGAAATATCTCAAAGAATTACTCTCTAATAAAAAGAAACTTGAGGATATTACGCGTGTTTCTTTAAACGCAGAATGCTCGGCGGTTGTATTAAATAAATTACCGGAAAAACTTAACGATCCGGGACGGTTTTCCATCCATGCCTATTCGGTAATTTATTAATAAAACACGCCTTGGCTGATTTGGGCGCTAGTATTAACCTCAAGTCATATTCTTTATTTAAAAAACTTGGGTTGGGCAATCCTACCCCAACAAAAATTAGCATCCAACTAGCAGATCGGTCTATTAAATATCCAATTGGAGTCATAGAGGATGTTTTAGTTAAAGTAGACAAGTTTATCTTCCCGGTAGACATTGTCATTCTAGACATCGAGGAAGACGCCGAAGTACCCCTTATACTTGGTCGTCCATTCCTTGCTACCTCTAAGGCAATAATAGACGTAAGTAACGGAAAGCTTCTCCTACGAGTGGGGGATGAAGAAGTTACTTTTAGTATCGACTTTTCCATGAAAAACTCTTTTTCTAATGACGACTCTAGCTTTACTTTAGAAACAAATTTTCAAGAGGAAATAACGTCATCTTCTGAAATTATTTCTCCTTTATTTGAAAATCCGGACATTGCAAACTTATATTGTTTAAAAGAAATAACTCATCCGCTCAAATTTGAAGAAATAAAATTGAATAATTTTAAAGTAAAAACATCTTATGAGGAGCCGCCGAGTTTAGAATTAAAGCAATTGCCGGAACATTTAAAATATTTATTTTTAGAAAAAGAGTCAAATTGCCCGTGATTATATCATCCGCGCTTAACAATTCAGAAATTTCTGAATTAACAAAAATTTTAAATAAGCATCGTCATGCAATTGCGTGGCAAATTTCTGATATTAAGGGGATTAGCCCATCTTTTTGTACGCATAAAATAAGTTTAGAAAATAATTCTCGCGGTACTATTCAGCCTCAACGACGCCTTAATCCAAATATGAAGGACGTTGTTAAGGCCGAAATAATAAAACTATTAGACGCGGGAATTATTTATCCTATTTCGGATAGCACTTGAGTTAGCCCGGTGCAAGTCATGCCTAAGAAGGGCGGGATAACGGTAGTTTCCAATGAAAATAATGAGTTAATCCCAACCTGTACCATTACAGGTTGGCGAGTTTGCATCGATTATAGGAAATTAAATGATGCAACTCGTAAGGATCACTTTCCGCTTCCCTTCATTGACCAAATCTTAGAACGTCTTTCCGGTCACTCACACTATTATTTTCTTGATGGTCTTTCGGGATACTTTCAAATCCCAATTGCACCCGAAGACCAAGAGAAAACCACGTTCACTTGTCCGTTCGGCACCTTCGCCTATCGGAGGATGCAGTTTGGTCTTTGCAACGCGCCGGCTACATTTCAAAGATGTATGTTGGCAATTTTTAACGAATTAGTAGAGGATGTCATGCAAGTTTTTATGGACGATTTTTCAGTCTTTGGCGATTCCTTTGAAAATTGTTTAAATAATCTTGATCGTGTTCTTCAACGCTGCGAAGACACAAATTTGGCGCTCAATTGGGAAAAGTGTCACTTTATGGTCCGAGAAGGCTTAGTGCTCGGACATAAAATTTCTAGCAAAGGGATCGAGGTCGATAGGGCCAAAATCGAGGTCATAGAAAAACTTCCCCCGCCTACCAACATAAAATCTATTAGGAGTTTTCTAGGACGCGCAGGATTTTATAGGCGGTTTATTAAAGATTTTTCAAAAATTACAAAACCGCTAACACATCTTTTAGAAAAAGAAACTGCATTCATATTCGATGAAGAATGTTCTAAAGCGTTCAATAAAATTAAAAATGAACTTATCAACTCGCCTATTTTAATTGCGCCAAATTGGTCTATTCCGTTTGAAATTATGTGCGACGCAAGCGATTTTGCTGTAGGGGCTGTTTTAGGCCAACGGGTGGATAAATATTTTCACTCGATTTATTACGCAAGTAAAACGCTCACGTCCGCCCAAGCTAATTATACAACGACGGAGAAAGAACTTTTGGCGATTGTTTTTGCATTTGATAAATTTCGATCTTATATAACGCTATCAAAAATTATTGTTTTTACTGACCACTCCGCTCTTAGGTATTTAATGGAAAAAGGGGACGCGAGGCCCCGATTACTAAGATGGATTCTCCTTCTACAAGAGTTCGATTTGGAGATCCGAGATAAGAAGGGAGCGGAGAATTTGGCGGCCGACCACCTCTCAAGATTGGAGAATCCAGCTGCAGGAGCGCTAGTGGAGTCCGAAATAGATGACAAATTCCCTAAAGAGCGCCTCCTCGTCATGAATAAGGTAATAACTTCTTCCACCCCTTGGTGCGCGGATCTTGCCAATTACTTAGTGGCACGGGTCCTCCCAAAGAATTATTCAAGTCAACAAAAGAAGAAATTTTTTTCGGACTTGAAAAATTACTTTTGGGAAGACCCCTTTTTATTTCGTGTTTGCACGGACCAAGTGGTAAGAAGGTGTGTATCGGGCGAGGAAGGCGTCAAAATTTTGCGGCACTGCCACGAAGGACCAACCGGTGGACATTATCAAGCAAACCGGACCGTTAGGAAGGTGCTCGAGGTGGGCTTCTATTGGCCCACTTTGTTTAAAGACGCTCAAATGTTTGTAAGCAAATGCGATAACTGCCAACGGTCAGGTAACCTTTCTAACCGGACGAAATGCCCCAAAATATATTTTTAGAATGTGAAATTTTTGATTTATGGGGTTAGATTTCGTAGGTCCACTACCACCGTCTCATAATAATAAGTACATCCTTGTTGCGGTCGACTACGTGTCAAGGTGGGCAGAGGCACAAGCTTTCCCGACTAACGACGCGAGAGTCATCGTAAATTTTTTGAAAAAATTATTTTCACGATTTGGCACACCACGAGCACTAATTAGTGATAGGGGCACCCACTTCTGTAACGACCAACTTGCTAAAATTTTAGCCAAGTATGGTGTTACCCACAAACTCTCTACCGCCTATCACCCACAAGCAAATGGCCAAGTGGAGGTGGTAAATCGTGAACTTAAGAAAATTTTAGAAAAAACGGTTTCTGTTAATAGGAAGAATTGGTCACTTAAGTTAGACGATGCTTTATGGGCATATCGAACGGCGTACAAGACCGCAATCGGTTGTACACCGTACCGATTAGTCTACGGAAAAGCTTGTCATTTACCGGTGGAATTAGAACACCGCGCATATTGGGCGCTCAAATTTTTAAATTTAGATCTAAACTTAGCCTCTGAACAAAGAAAATTTCAATTAAATGAATTAGATGAATGACGTGCAAACGCCTATGAAAATAACAAATTCTATAAGGAGAGAACTAAGTTTTATCACGATAAAAATATTAAAAATCTAAAATCTTTTTCATCGGGAGATCTAGTCCTTCTTTTTAATTCTAGACTTAGGCTTTTTCCGGGAAAATTGAAGTCCCGATGGTCCGGCCCCTTTGTCGTGAAAGAGGTTTGGCCATATGGGACCGTGCTAATTGAACATCCGGAAAACAGCTCATTCAAAGTTAACGGACACCGATTAAAACTATATCACCCCGGAGACCCCTCAACCAGAAAAATTAAATCTCTAAATCTTCCAAACATTTAAAATCGTCGCTTAGTCAAGCTAC
The DNA here is from genome assembly GCA_039583875.1 of Platanthera guangdongensis. Lineage (NCBI taxonomy): Eukaryota > Viridiplantae > Streptophyta > Magnoliopsida > Asparagales > Orchidaceae > Platanthera > Platanthera guangdongensis. The sequence goes on along the minus strand of CM077152.1, from coordinate 56,098,821 downwards.
GCGACGGTAAACAAAGCGCTTGTGGGAGGCACCCCATAGTTATCCATTTTCATTTCTATTGTTTTTTTTCTTCTTGTTTTCTTTCCTAACAACTTTTGCAGGTTTTGAGTCGATGTTATAAAACGGCTGCCCCGACAAATAATCAGGGAGGTTTTCTTATAACATTTAATTTATTTTGCTTTCCTTTTAAAATAAATTTAAAATATTCATACTTAGTTTTAAACATTGGGATAATGTTTATCTTTAAGTATGGAGGGGTAACAAAAGTAAGTTCTAATTTTTAACTTATGTTGTTTTAAAGTTCTAAAGTAGACTTAATTTTTCATGAGGACTAAGAATTTTTTGTGCTAAAATAATTTTCTGAAACTTTTGAGTAAAATTGTTGACTCGTGTAGTGTTTCTAGTAAAATGCATGTGTTTGAGTAGAATTGGTGTAGAATTAAATTCTTGGCATAAAACTAAACTTATGATTTGATAATTTGTGTAGAAAGAATTTATTTTACTTCTAATTTGAATCTGGTTTAATCCAAAAATAGTTTAGGGAGTGTGTAGAAGATCGTTAGAAAGCTATATTACTCGACTCGAACGGAAGGGTGTCTTTTTTTGATGTCTAGAACTTGTCCTTAGCTATCTTTGAAATGTTTGCATTTTATAATAGTTAAATTCTATGGAAATGATTTAGGCCTCTCTTTGGATAGTTTGAGCTTTTGCATCCTACCCCAAATTACTACCATTGTTCACACAAATTTGAGCCTTGTACCTTTATTTGACCCACCTCCACCATTTCGCCACCAAAACTAAAAAGCCCAACCAAACTGTACACTCAAATTTTGAGCTAAAATATTGAAAAAATGGGTGTTTATTAAAAAAGCAAAATTTTCATAGTGATATGCGGCCTAGGTATGCATACGCATACTTGGAATGATCCCTACTATGAAGAAAAAAATGATGTTTATTCTTAAAAAGCTAAAATTTCATTGTGACATGTGGCCTAGGTATGCATACGCATACTTGGAATGATCCCAACTATGAAAAGCAAATTCTCATAATAATATGCGGCCTAAGTATATGTATTCATGCTTGGAATGATCCCAATTATGATGAAAATAATAAGAAGAAAATTTTAGCTCAAAAACTCTTTGTTTAAGTGAAATATGCCTACATGCTCATCATTGTTCACCTTTCTCTTAAACTCAAGCCATATATACATCCTATTTAAGTCTTAAAGATCCATATAGTTGATTAAGTATAAAGTGTAGTGGAAAAGATGCAAGCAAACAAGCTTATGGACTTCTATGAAGGTCACCCTGAGCGTCAGAATCTAGTAATTTAAATCTCAACGATCACACTATTTTCTCCCTTCACATAACTTGTGATTTAACCATCGACTCTTTTTAAAAGTAATAATAAATAATCGAAACACATTTTAATTATCTCACAAATTAGTATTTATGCCAAGAACGTCTCTCTACTAAAATATCTACACATACCAGCATAAAACTTCGCATTTTACTCTCTAGCTTTCAAAATTTTATCTAGCAATAAATCTTCCTACTCTTATGAAAAATGGTTTGCTCGGGACGAGCAACGAGTAAGTATGGAGGTGTTTGATGACTAGTAATTTAGTCATCATATATGGTTTTTATCTTAATTAGATATTCTAAATATTGACATATGTTCGTGATTTTTTATAAAAACATTTCGTAGAAAAATAATATTTTGAGGTCTAACACTAATATTCTCTATTTTGTAGGATTGCGGCAGGCCTATGAGGGATTTTCTGTGCAATATCCCGCTGTCACGTCCATATAATTTAGGTTCGCCAGCGTGGAGTCCGATCATCACCCTCCGTTCATGCAACCCGAGCCCCTATTTATTATATATATATATATATCTTTATACTATAAGCAAACTCCCAAAGAGTTATGGTGTAACATTTGTTTTCCCAAAATACCCCTCAGTCATGGTGTAACTCTTTAATGTCATAATACCCCTCATTTTTCTTATTCCTCTACTCATTTGTATGGTTTTTTTGGTCATTTGATCATAAATTTTCTTATTCTTCTACTCATTTGCATAGTTTTTTTTATTCCCCTACTCGCCTCCCCGCCAATGTCGCCGCCCGTACCCCCGCCCAATGTCGCCGCCCCCGCCCAATGTCGCCGCCCCCGCCCAATGTCGCCGCCCCTGACCATTGTCGCCGCTCCCGACCATTATCGCCGCTCCCGTCCAATGTCGCCGCCCCCGACCAATGTCGCCGCCCCCGACCAATGTCGCCGCGCCCGACAAATGTCGCCGCCCCCGACAAATGTCTCCGCCCCAGACCTATGTCGCCGCCCCGCACGGGGTCTCCCGTGCACGACTGCTTGTATATATACATGTTATATTATATATACTCCAGCGGGAGCTCCACCCTCCGCCATCACATGCAAGCTCTGCTCCGCCAACTACAGCTCCGGCCACCAACTCCATACAGTAAGCTCGGTCGCCACCTCCGCGTCAACCTTCGCCGCATGCAGCTACAGTTCTACCACATACAACTCCGGCCAAGCCCGAGTCCCAACTTCAACTCCTCCTCACTCGGCCACCAGCAGCGCCACCACTGCGCACCTCCAACATGCACTGCCACCTTCCACAAACAGCAACCTCCAGCTCCTCCCAACTCTAAACTCCGGCCAAGCGTCCAACTCCAACAGTGACTTCCTCCTCCTAGAAGCAGCTCGAATGAAGCCCCGACAACTTCCGGCCACCTCCATCAACTCCATAACAGAAGCTTGGCAGCCACCTCAACTCCACCACCTTGCTCGGACAGCTCCAGCGCCAGCCTCTCCCACGTACCAGCAGCCCCAAGGCCGGCAACTCCACCTCAGCAAGCTATGCCGCCACCTCCGCATCAACCTTCTCCTCCATGCAGCTCGGCCACCTCCACAAAGCTCCAGCGCTGCACCGTTCTCCGCCACCTTAGCTCCATGCAGCCACGTCATCCCGACTTCCAGCAAACGCCACATCATCCATCTCCAAACTCGCCTCCAGCTCATTGATCCGCATCAAAAAAATCCCCCGCTGCTGCTGCCGTTTCACACGGAAGAAAGAAAAAAAATAACTGAAATTATTTAATTCCGCTGTTACTGTAGCATGAACAGTAACAGCGAAAATAATTAATTCAGCCGCTGTCTCTGCTAAGAAGTCTTATAAATACCTATTTTCTGAGATGGAGAGGGGAGCATTCCGGAGAGCAATTCTAAGGCCATCGATTAAGAAGAAAATTTCAGTCCAGAAATTCATCTCGAGAAATTTATTCCATTGTAGAATTTTGTTTCTGGAAGTTGTCAATTTCGGTCATCGTTTTAATCGTTTTTTTTTGTTATCTTGTACGTTTTTCTCTTTTAACTTGAAATTTTTGCTAGCTTGTAACCTCGTAATTTCGCACTATCATTTCTTGTAAACCCTCGTTCAACTCGAAATAAAAATTTTATTATTCCTGTTTCAAAATTTATCTCTTATATTCTTATTTCAAATTTATATCTCTTGTTGTCTTCATAATGTCGCATTATTATAATAATGATTCATCCATCTCCATGAGCGGCTAATTCTCTATAGTGCTCGATCGAGACGATCCGAGGATGAGATAATTTTTGCGATGATTTTAATTTTGCGCATCTCAATTTGTTGAACGCTTATGATTTACCGTTGATCAATTCATTGAGGCTATATATTTTTATATAGTTTTCAAAACAATTTTCGCTCTTTAGTTGGCCGAGAGGCTCGTAAGGCGAATCGATCGCTCATCGGTAAAAAGAGTAGAACGCAACCCTCGAGAGAGGACAACGTAACTCTTCCTTATTGGAGTAAAATCTAATAGCGAGGTTCACTACCTAAAGCAAGTCTTAGGCGATGCGATTTGAGAACGAAAGTTCGGTCGATACACCTAAGTTTAGTTGAACCTAATCCTCGAAAGAGGGGTGTTCATGCTTCGGGAACCTCCACGGTCAAAGCCTCTTCAACAAGAGAATTGCATTGTTATTTTCATTTCATAATTTTATAATTCCAAGGTGACTCAAGATCGGGTACTAATCATAAAACCATTGTTTTAATTCCGTTAACATTTCTAGCTTTTACTTTTCGCAACCCCAACTCGAATTTCTATTGATAAAATAATAACGATTTTCAAAGTAGGATTACTCGATCACCCCGAGTCTAATACGACCTTGGTTTTTATAAACCTATACCACTCCCGATACGGTACACTTGCCGTTGTCATTTGCGCATATAGTTTTGTGCGATCAGTTACAAACGATAAATACTTATTTATTCAAAAAATTTATAATTTTATAACTCAATTTGAACATAATTATCTCAATAATATAGAAGGGACAAAATGGTAATTATAATTGTAACTCTAAGATTCTGACTTTCAAAAAATCCAACTAATTTATCCAATATTTATAATACTAAATCATTACTATTTGCATGGTTTAATAATTTTTGCAACTATTTTAGTCATCCCAAACACTTGTGTAACAAAAATACTAATTAATTCATTTGCTAAGTAAAACAACATCAAATATTCTAAAACTTCATGAGGATATATACTTCCACTAAATAATTGCATGTATAGAATTTCACTGGATTTGATCAAGCCAATCTTATTAAATTCATAAGATACATCTTTTTGGCTAAATGTACACCAAATCACATACAACATGACAACTTGCAAGTGAAATTCACCAACCTACGGTGTTCCAAAGGACCTTAAATTTTTACCATGGTCTTTTAACACCATAATGAACCTCTCACCAAAATTTGGAGTTAAAATAATTATTTTTCACCAAAATATTTCAATTTTATGAAAAATCACAATTTTCCTAAAACCATATGAAAATTTTATCCAAAAATTTTCATTTTTGGATTGTAGGTGTATCTATAGTATATGCTTGCATGCCCCAGATTTCATGTCAATCCTCTTATTCAAATAAAACTTATTAAGGAAATAGTGACTGTCCTACCTTAAGGCTTGTTTCTGTCCGCTGCCCTGTTCGCGCGGCTTGCTTCTTCTTGGTTCTCTTCTCCTGCTGCTATTCGTCGCAGCGACCTGTTTCCTTGTCGCCGCGCTCCTTGTTCTTTCTTGCCTCTCCGACTTCCTAGTCGTTGCGGCCTTGTCTCTACCCGCTGCGGACTTCTTCTCCCTGTCCGCTTCTGCTTTCCCCTTTTCCGCTTGTCTCTATACTCGCGGTTTGCTGCTGTGATCTGCCTGACCGTGCGGGTTGTTCCTATCTCACCTGCATCTTGGTCGCGGTCACCTGCTCTTCACCTCTCTTCTGTTCGCTCGGCCTTTTCAGTCCGCGCGACCTCTTCCCCGCTGTGCCTTGTTCTGCTTCCTAGCCGCTCGTGTTCGCGCGGCTTATTCCCTTTAACCCGCTACGGTTTCACGCGGGTTGCTCTCTTTTCCTCTCCCCGCGCCTTCTCTCTGTTCGCGCGGGATTCTCCCTTGTTTGAGCGGCCTCTCTGCCTTTCTTCCTTTAGCCGCTCCTGCTTGTTAGTCGCCGCGACCTCCTGATTCAGTCGCGCGGCTTGTGCTCTGCACCTTGGTCGTGGCCCTTCTTACCGCTGGTGTGCTGACACCGAGACCGCTGTAGTTTCTTCTTCCTCCCTTCATGGCTTTCATATCCTCCTCCAAGCTGTTCGCCTCGGTTGTCACGTCTTCTGGTCGTGCCCACGTTGCTACTCAGGGCAAATGGCTGATCGACACTGTGCTACGAATCATATGACCGGCCATCTCCCGTGTTTCTCTCTCCTAGAAAAACATGCTCGCTTGCCCCCCGGTTATTCTCGCTGACGGCTCTTCATCACCAGTCCATGGAACAGGGATAGTTCATGTCACTTCGTCTCTTCACTTGGCGGATACTCTATATGTGCCCCAGTTCCCGTGCAACTTATTATCTGTTACCTCTCTTTGCAAGCAATTACAGTATTCCATCACATTTACTTCTACTTCTTGCTCTTTTCAAGATCCGGACTCCCAACGGACGATTGCTACTGGGACTGAGAGTGGCGGCTTATACTTCATGGACAACATTTCTGCTTTTTCCACCTTCTCCTCCACCTCCACAGATCTTCTCCAATGGCATCTCCGCCTTGGTCATGCTCCTCCCGTCTTCTTCGTCAACTTCTGCCCCACATTCCTCCTCAAAGTCCTCCGCTCAACTGTGAGGCCTGTCAGCTTGGCAAGCATCACCGCTCCCTCCTTCCCTCCAAAGCACGTTCGTAGCTCTACCGTCCGTTTGATCTTATCCACTCCGATATCTGGGGTCCTTCTCCTACACTTACCATTGGTCGGGGTAGTTCCTATTTTGTCACGTTCATTGATGATTTCTCTCACTGTACGTGGGTGTATCTATTAAAAGATCGCTCCGAATTATTCTCTGTATGGACATCCTTCTATCTCATGATCAAAACTCAGTTTGGTGTTTCTATCCAAGTTTTTCGATCTGATAATGCCCAAGGAATATCTCAGTCGTGACTTCTCTACATTCTGCATGCAAAATGGGATTCTTCATCAAACTAGTTGTGTCTATACTTCACAACAAAATGGTGTGGCCGAACGCAAAAACCGTCACCTCCTCGATGTCGCTCGCACCTTGATGACCCAGATGCATGTTCCTCGCTCCTATTGGGGCTATGCTGTTCTCCTTGCCTGCTACCTCATCAATCGCATTCCCTCCACGGTTCTCCACGGCCAAACCCGTTCTCCATTTTGTATCCGGGCAAGGAGCCGTTTCCTCTTCCTCTCCAAATCTTTGGATGCACTGCCTTTGTGCATACCCCTTCTGCCACCCGTGATAAGCTCTCCCCTCGCTCCACCAAATGTGTCTTTCTGGGGTACTCCACCACTCAGAAAGGCTACTGTTGCTTTGATCCCGTCCTTCGTAAGCAGTTCGTCTCTGCTGACGTCACCTTCTTCAAGAATACCTCATACTTCTCGGATTACTCCTCTCCTCTTCTCCCAGCTTCTGATTCTCCTGCCGTTCCCTTCGTTCCCTCGCCTCCTACTACACCGTCTCCCCCCTCCTCTTCCTCCACCTCTCTCTCTCATCCTTCTCCACCACCCTCTCCCTCATCTCCGCTGCCGTCGCTCTCTTCTCCCGGGCCAGCTTTCTCTACCACGGATGCTCCGGATGCCGCGGGCCCGGCTGACCTGGATCTTCCTATAGCTCTTCACAAAGGGGTGCAGACGTGTACCCTACACCCCCTTGCTGCTGTTGTTTCCTATGATCGTCTTACCCCTTCTCGCAGGGCATTTGCACTGGCTATCTCTGCCACTGCCACACCCCGCTCCTATCAGGAGGCCCTTGCTATTCCTCACTGGAAGATGGCCATGGATGAGGAAATGGCGACCCTCACTGAGCGGGGTACCTGGACTCTCGTTCCTCCTCCCTTCGGTACTGATGTTGTTGGCTGTCGCTGGGTCTTTGTGGTCAAATTTAGCCCAGACGGCACTGTGGATCGGTATAAGGCTCGCCTTGTTGCTAAGGGCTTTACTCAGACCTATGAGGTTGATTACTTTGACACCTTCTCCCCTGTGGCTCGTCTCAGCACTATCCGGGTTCTTTCTCTCTGTGGCCGTCAATCGGGATTGGCCGATTTCTCAGCTGGACGTCAAGAATGCCTCCCTTTATGGTGATCTTCATAAGGCCGTTTACATGGAGCAACCTCCTGGGTATGTTGCTCAGGGGGAGACACGAGTATGCCGGCTGCAGAAGGCAATTTATGGCCTCAAGCAGAGTCCTCGAGCTTGGTTTGACAAGTTCAGCGGCATTGTGGCGGCTGTTGGTTTTGTGCGAAGCTCTGCTGATCACCTCTCTACTTTATTCGCAAAACTCCTTCTAGGCTGGTTGTTCTTGCTGTGTACGTCGATGATATTCTTCTCACTGGCGATGACCAGGAAGGGGTAGCCCTGACAAAGCGACATCTTCGCCAACATCTGATCACTAAAGATATGGGCTCTCCAAAGTACTTTCTGGGGATCGAACTCTCTCGGAAGCCCGACTCCTTAGTTCTCTCTCAGCGTAAGTATGCACTTGATCTTTTAAAAGAGGCAGGATTAACTGGAGCACAACCTGCCCGATGCCCCATGGCTACTGGGGAGGACAAACCTGGACAGATGATTCGCCTCCTCTTTCAGATAGTTCGCGGTACAGGCGTCTGGTTGGTAAGCTTATATATCTCACAGTGACCAGACCCGACATTCCTATGCTGTGGGCAAGGTGAGTCAATTCATGCAAGCGCCTAGGGAGTGTCATCTACAGTCCGCCTTGCGGATCTTGGAGTATGTCAAAGCAGCACCTGGGAAAGATTACTTTTTCAGAAGAATGGTCATCTGAGGATTGAAGCCTACTCAGATGCAAGTTATGCTGATGACAAAGGGGATCGCAAGTCAACCTCAGGTTTTTGCACCTTTGTTGGGGGCAATCTGGTGAGCTGGAAGAGCAAGAAGCAGTCTGTTGTCTCCAGGTCTAGTGTAGAAGCTGAGTATCGCAGTATGGCGTCAACCACTTATGAGTTGAAATGGTTGCGGGCTCTCATGCTAGATTTAGGAGAGGTGTACAACCATCCTCTACCTATGTTCTGTGATAACAAGGCCGTCATATACATCTCCAAAAATCCGATATTCCATGAAAGAACAAAGCACATTGAGGTTGACTGCCATTTCATTCGTGAAGAGATTTTAAAGAACAAATTTGCACTCCGTTTGTCACGTCTGATAAAGAGCTGGCTGACATCTTCACCAAGCCAGTTTCCGCCTCGTTTCTGCATGTTTGCGACAAGCTGGGCATGATTGATATATATGCTCCAGCTTGAGGGGGAGTGTTGAAGTTGGTGACCGGGCGGTCTGTCTTGGCGGGTTGAAGACCGCGCGGTCTGGCGGTTTGACTCGCCGGCTTGTAAACCGGGCGGTCTAGCGATCTTCACAGGCGACCTCTCTGCTTCTCTTGTTGTAGCCGTGCGGTTAGTCCTTCTGTCTAACCGCGCGGCTTGTGCGGTTTACTTTGTACAGTCGCTTAGCTTGTAAATTTTTAGTCTCACATCTCTTATTTGTATTCTCTCATCTCTCCTCATTCTATATAAGGGAGGGCATACCTTTGTAATAGTTATCTTTTTTGGATAATAAAGTTTCAATTATTCAAAAGCTTATCCGCTTGTTCTCTCTTTTCGCTACTTTCTAACAGGGCACTTTCATGGTTCAGCACCTAAGGGCCATATTTTCCTAGTCAAAAAGTCTAATTTATAGGGATAAAATAACACTATTATAATAATAATAATTATAACATTTTATAACAGATCAATCCAACGGCCAGAGCATTGTCTTCCTCTTTCAGCTGCCGACCAAGATCCACCCAACCTAGAAGGTTTTCTACAGCCATTTGTCGGTGACCTAGCCTCCTCCCCAGCCAGCCACTACCCCCACCACCTCTGTTGAGGTGGTGGTAATCGCCAAGCGGCGGCACGACCGTCGGAGAGGGGTTTTCCTGCGATCCCAAGAGGAATCATTTACAAACTTTTTTTATGGAAATTCAAAATGGAATTTAGCTCAATTGAGCTCGAACTCATTACCTATTGATCTAAGATGCTAGCACAAGAGGAGAGAAGGAGAAACTTGTCTGATTTCGGGCTTGGATGAGGCTACTCCGGCGGGTGGCCATGGTTTTTGGCATTTTCGGGCGAACCTCTCCCGATCTCGATTCTCCACCAAAAGCTTTGATCCAAGATTCGATTTCGACTGCTTTGAGGGCTTTTAAAGGTGATGAAAGAGTCGAATTAAGCATTGGGGGCCTTTATATAGGAGATCCATGAATGAGAGGTGGTAGGCCATGACCATTAATGACCCTCCTTGATGCCGGCCGACCTATAACTGTTGGAAACTCCTCCTCTTCATCAGGGGAGATGAAAGGAGGGGTTGGGGAAGATGGAAGGTGTGTCACTTGGCCTCGCTCCATTATTCCCCCTTCCAAATGAAACTTACCCCTTAATTACCCCCATTAAACCCTAATTAAATCACCTAATTCAGATTAAATAAATCTAATAAACTTAGTGGGCCTTAGGGCGGGCCTTGTGCAAGGTCTTAGCCCACTTGAATTAGCTTGGACTCTCATTTAGCCTTTAGGGTTAATTTGACCATGGTTGACCTTAGGGTTGACTTTGGTCAACTTGATGGATTGACTGGTTCAAGGGGTGTGTCTTGAGTCCCTTGACATCACTCAATGTTGATTGGATCATGGTGCTACCCCAATTGAGCCCACTTTGCCAAATAGTGTGATTTTGACCTAAATAGGGCCAAGTTTGACTTTAGTCAAATTGGTCAACTCAACGATCCTATGATGGGGTTCCTAGGTCCACTTGACCCCTAATGACATTACAAGGATAAGGGTGAGGTCAATTTTAGGTTTTGAGTCAAATGAAACTTCTTAGGTGAATGTTTGACCTATATTGACCCAAAGTTGACTTTGGTCGATTCAGCACAATTGATTGACCTAGCCTTGAGTTCATTGCTTGGTTGTCTCTCTCTTATGGTTAGGGAAGTGTTAGTGAGCTTACCTTGCGGTGGTGAGTTCATGTGAGTGTGACTTGGCCTAGCTTGACTTGTGCACATTGTGGGCGCACATAGCAGTTTCCCTAAGTTCAAGCTGAGCTAGGGTCACACTAGGGCCTCCGTGCACTACTCAAGCTCTAACCCTACTTTAGGGGGCCTAAAAGTGTGGGGGATGTTACATTACCTGTATACAGTTTTGTTTTTTAAGATAAGTTTGCGTGTGCATATTATTTTTGAAATCACTGATACTGGAATATCGCCATGAAATTACATATGGATGGCAAATAAAAAAGATATTGATTCTGAGGCGAATTAATATTTCAAAACACATATTTTCATATCATGAGAGGTTGAATTAAATTGGATAGGCTATACTATAAAAAGATAAAAGACGCCTAATGTGATGCATATAAAAAATATTAAGGAGAGTCATGTGATGTAGAATGACCTATTGATGGATTTCACATGTAGGGGGTTTGCCTACATTTGATTACCCCGAAAGGGATGAGGCCCACATTTGATGCATCCTTTACTATTTTCGGAGCTATATAATTAAAGAATAAGAGAACATTTGAAAATCTAAATATAATTGAGATCTAAGAAAAAATCTGAAGGAGTATTTTGATATAAATTGGAAAATCTTTGATACTGAAAATTTTGTCGAATAATATAGTATATAATTCTTGATGTTTTTATGCATATTGTTATTTATCATCTTATTTGTATGCATAGTAGTTCAAGAGATACCTTACTCACGTAATTATATTTTATGACTAACCCATCGTAGACCCATTTTTTAGGCAACATGAGAGTCATGTAGTGCATCAAGAAGGGCTCCCCTAAAGACAGAAGAAAACAAAAGTGTGTTATAGTACTAGCGATGTATGAGTTAAAATATTTAATGGGATCTACGAGGCGTAAGAAAAGCATGGGGTAACCTGTGAAGACTGAGAGTGTGCCTTCTATAACCACGTCGATTAAATTATTTGTACCGATGTATCATCTGTAAAAAAGATTGTATAAACTTTGTAAATGTAATAAAAGCTATGTTGTATTTTATTTTGTATATTTTGAGCATTTTGATGCCATATGCTGCAATGAATAAATTCAAAACTATGTTATGATTTTGAATCCATTGTGCAGACCGGAAAAAAGGCCTTCACATAATAAATTTTCAGTTTTGTCAACGAATGATCTTTGATCTATTAACGACAGCAAAGATTTGATCACCGGTCGGTAATTGCAGAATCTACCTTCGTTGAACGCTGGAGAAGAGAAGCTCAGTTGCAAACATCACCAATTGCTAACAACTGCATCAGGGAGTGCCATTGTGCTTCCCAATTAGCGATACTCAGACGATCTCCGATGTCTTCTTTTTGAGAGTACTCAACTTATATACAATCTTTTATTTATATATTCTTAATGTTAACATTAATGTTTATGTGAATGCAATTTTCCAAACAAACTCCACCTATTTTACGTGAACAAAATGTCATTGTCTAAAGGAACAATGGAGGTCTTCAATGACACCTCTTTTTTAAATGATTTTTTGAAGCTTCAGTTGATCTCAGTTTACTTGCTCAAAAATCAACAAGCAATATGTTTGATAGACTTTTAAAGTTTTTCATTTCAAATATCCAAGTGCCCTTTTCAAAATTATCTGATTTTTTGTATCTGCACTCTGCAGTCACTAAGTTAGACTCAATTTATTTTAATGCTAGAGACAAGATAGTGACATAAATAACATTTTCTTCGAAATATGGTGTAATTTAAGAAGAGTAGTATTCAGTTCGGACTCGATTTTTTTCACCAATTTTTTTAGCATTAGAGGTGATCCTCTCTCCGATAATACTTAAAAGGTCGGGTCGGGAACCGAATAATATCCATCTAAGTAAGAAAAATATTTAGAAGAATCACCTAGGTTTGTACAAAATAAGGAATGTGTGCATAACCAAGGGTGCATTTATCGATAACTTTTGCGGGAAATGTTAGATTTTTTTTTTATAGTTGGTGTGAATATGGTTATTTTAGGCGTGCTCTTAACACCATTTTTTTTATTAACGATGACGTGCAAGTAGTCAATTTTACTGGGTTTTTGACACTTTACACCCCAAAAAATATCATTTTTGATACTTTGCATTTCAAATATTTAAATATTGCATTTTGCACCTCCCATTCTAATATTTTTGACACTTTACATCTTTGACCTTTGAATCCAGCTATCAGAAATTATTCTTATTAGAGTGCAAAATGTAATATTTAAATATTTAGTTATAAAATGCTAAAAATAATATTTTTAGGAGTACAAAGTGCGGAAAGCTCCAATTTCACGTGCCCTTAATCCCACCCTTTATAAACCATCCCTTTCTCCCGCCAACAGTTTCCAAGCTCAACCATGCTTCAAATTTGAGGCATGCACGGAACCACCATTTCCCTTCCAAATCTTCCTGACAGCCGCTGCTAATGGAAGGATCCGACGAACAGCATGATCTCTCCGACGACTCCGACTACGCTGCTTCCCAGCAGCAGGTAAATACCAATCCGTTCTACCCAAGCCCTAGTCACCCCTTTGTTATTCACTACCTTTTCTTGCTACGTTCTTTCTTTGTAGGGATTGAGGGAAAGCGCGCACTATAAATCCGTTGAGGCCGGTGGATTTAACGAGAACGAAGCTTCTGAGACTCTATACTCGAAGGAAAACGTTTCCGTCCACCCGACGCAGCACGCGGCGGAAAGAATCAGTGGCCAGTTGCGCCTAATAAAACAGCACTCGTCTATTTTTCTGGTAATATTGCAGAGCAGCATTTGATCACGATCCCGTATTTTCTCCATTTGTCTCTGATGATTAACCGATTGCCGTTGTTGGACTGTAATTATTGATGTTGTCTTGTGCTGTGAACAATTAAAACTTACCAACTAAGGCTCTGTTTGGGGGGACTTATTTTCCCCGGTCAAGCGGTTACGAAGATCCGGTTCATGCGGTCATAACTGCTTGATTGGTGAAAATAAGTCTCATCAAACGGAGCCTAAGCAATTTGCCCCAAATCTTGAATAATTTGTTGATTCCATCATGAACTCGGCTAACTAAATAAAAGATGATAGTTATCTGTGAAAAATAACAATGTACTAATTACTAAATAGGGCTAATAAATAAAATTAGGCTTTGCTTGGCTTCTCAAAGAAGTGGAAATTCAATTCATTCAAGAACTTAACCTTTCTCTAGCCTGCATAGAAGGATACGCAGATTTTCTCTCAAAAACTCAGTTCTTGTAAGGAGGATAAAAAATCATGGAGAACAATAAGAAATAATATATTGTAATTAACTCAAATGCGGCTTGAATACTTGAAAAAAAACTAACTACTGATATAGAATATAATTATTAATGAAAATCTTATCTCATTTAATAGAAGCAAATTCTTATTATGTGTCCCATGACAAGGAGAACAATTATTTTAGATGCAAAAACAACATATAGGAAGCTATTAAGGAAATAAATTTTAATATACTCATTCAAATTTGAATCGAGGAGATCACGAGTTGTGACGCCTTTTCCTGAAAATTTCTCTGAAGTGGTTCTCCAATGAAATCAGGAGAGATAACCAAATTGCTCTTCTTTGTACAAACAAACGTCGCTGTCCACCTACGCAGCACGCGGCGGAAAGGAGATTAACAACTTGTTTGCATGCCGACCTCCACGGTTCTCCTTTAGCAGGTCCGTCGTCCTCCACCTTCGAGTGCTCAATTATAGTTTTGAGCAGCATAGCTTGCCACACTAATTACCAAATTTGTCAATTCCATCTACGTGTAAGCAATGATCCCCCCAACATCCTCACTTCTCTCCACAATATCGGTAAGCACGACATATACTTACTTCTTGATAATGGCTTGGCCCCAATAACTTGTTATAACACTCTTTGGCAGAGATAAAAGAACCAAACAACACATTCAAAATATCATCCTAGCTTGAGGACAAGCTCAAATTGAAGAAAGAGTGAAATGTTATGTGTATTTATTACAAGTCGTTATTCGTTAGTCACCGATGTATTGTTTTGAGTCGTTAGTGTACTTTAGTGTTTTTGGGTAGTTTTATGTTTGGACTTAATATGTGTGCCATTATTGTATTTTTATTTAAGGAACCCTAAGGCCATGCGTGAAATAAAGAAAAGGAAGTTATTTCTCTTTCTTCCTCTAAATAGTTATGTCTAGGGTACCCTTGAGCCCCCACCTTCGCTAGCCGTAGCAAATACCCCGTTGTCTCCACCAACTTCTTCTTCTCCTCCCTTAGAGTCAGGGGCGCTTGTCTCTGAGGCTGAGATCCCCAATCCACTGGCTCCGTAACTTTGACCTCCAATCTCAGTGAGTTCGTAACAAAATTTCACGCTTCTACCTAGATTTCAGAAGGAGAGAAAGATCATTCTAATTTTCTCAACCCTATTTATAGAATGTGATTAATAATGTTGCTTGTCAGGGTGGAAACCTGATGTAAACTCGAAATAAGGTTACAAAATAATTGATTTTTTTAGCAAAAATAATATTTATTTGTTATAAAATAGAATGTTGGATTTGAAAACAAATATTTATTTTAAATTTCAAAAGGACCGAGCGGGCCAAACGAGCTGTTCGCGCGTAAAACCGTTCTTAACGACAAGCTTCAATAAACCGTCATTCGTTATTTGAGTAGAATTTCGTCTGCGCCTAACGGTTCGAACCGTCGCGGGATTTGTACGATCACATGCACGTTTCACAGCAATAATTTATGGAATAAACGACAATTATTGTGTTAGAACATTTGACAAGCTCATTAATTATTTAAATGCGCATAAATTTAAAACCACTAATTGAGTAAGGGTTGAGCGTTGTTACCACAAGAAGTTCCACCATGTCAAATTTGAGGGCAAGATCAAACCCAAAAGTTCTGCCGCTGTTGTATGGGAATGCCAAGGCTAGAGCTCTGTTGAGAGGAAAAATGGGAGAAGACCCACAGAAGGGACTTAGTCATGTTTAAAATGTCCTCCGACATGTCCGACATGTTCCCGACATGTCATTTTTTAGAGGAAAACTATTAGAATAACTCTTGTATTGGGCCCGTATTGTTGGCCCATTTATGCTTCTTCTTCTTTAGTCCCACATCTTGTATAGGATTGTTTTCTCTCTTTCTCTCCTATATATTTGTATACTCTCTTTGTATTTACATACTCAATCAATATACATAAGTTTCCAGCCTTTTCTACATGGTATCGAGCCAGTTCGCCTCTCGCGTTTGCCAACGTCTGACCGTTACCTAAATTTATGTGTACTTACTCTCGCGGTCTTTCCCCGGCGGATTGTTTCTCGCGGCCTGTTTTGTTTGCTAGCGCGGCTTCCTTACAGCCTCCTCTTCGCTACCGCCCCTCTGCTTTTATAGCCTTTCCTCTCTCCGTGGGACCACCTTCTTACCTGTCCGCTGCGGCCTCTCTCCTAGTCGCGGCCTCTCTTCTGTCCACCGCGGCCTCTCTTCTGTCCGCCGCGGCCTTTCTTCTCGCCGCGGCCTCCTTCTCTGTCCGCTGCTCAGATCTGCCTAACCGTGCGGGCTGTCTCCTCTCGCCTGCATCTTGGTCGCGATCTCCTGCCTTCTCCTGGTCGCGCGACTTGTCTCCGTCCGACGGACTTGTATCCGTCCGGCGCGACTTGTCTCAGTCCGACGCGACTTGCCTCAGTCCGACGCGACCTGCCTCAGTCCGGCGCGTACGATCTGCCCGACCGTGCGGGCTGTCTCCTTCCCGCTTGCATCTGGTCGCGATCTTCTACCGTCTCCTGGTCGCCCGACTTGTCTCAGTCCAGTGCGGCTTGTCTCAGTCCGCCCGACTTTTCTTTATCCGCAGCCTTCTTCCCTAGTCGTCTAAGGGTTGCGGCCTGTCTCCATGACATCCTCTGGTACTTCTCCCAGCTCAGCGGCCAGCCCGCCCCCTGTCCATCCGGCCTGTCCTCCAGACCGCCGGCCTGTTCTGTCGACCTCCGTGACGAGCTCCGGATCACTACTATCTCTCTTTCTGGCAAGAAGAACTTTATTCCTTGGGTACATTCTGTTCGGCGGGTTCTCCAGGCTAAGGGCCTTCTCCCGCACCTTACTCAGGCCCCTCCTTCTAACCCTACGGATGATTGGGTTCGTAATGACGGTCGTGTTCAGACTTGGATTCTGAACTCCTTGGATGGTGAGCCCTATCAAATGACTATGTACCACGACAACGCCAAGACTATGTGGGATGAGCTCCATTTCTTGTATTCTGGCCGCGATAGCCTCCAGCATCTGTATGACATCCTCACTGATCTTTTCACTCTCGACACTGGCGGCGCCTCAGATATGACCTCGTTTGTCGCTCGGGCTAAAACGCTTGCTGATGAAGCCTGGATCCAGCACCAGCCGCCGACCACTGATCTTGCTGCTCAGCGGGCTCAGAAGGAAGCTGCTTGCATTGCCATCCTTATGGCTCGACTTCCTTCTCATCTTCACAGTCTTCGTGCTCAGGTCCTGGCCGCTCCTACTACGCCCTCTTTTTCGGATGTCTGCTCCATGCTTCTCCGGGTCTCGCCTCCTCCAGATCCTCCAGCTCCTTCTCCACCGGCTCTCCTTCAGCATGCCCCTCGCTCTTACCCTCTCCTCCCCCTTCTACTCGGGGGGGACGGTCGGGCTCACGGGGCCGTGGCCGTGGCGGCCGTGGCCGGCCAAAGTGCTCCTTCTGCGGCAAGGATGACCATCTTGAGGCGGCTTGTTACAAGAAACTCGGCTACCCCCCTCGTCCGACGGCTTCTGCCGTTACTGACGCTCCTCCTCCGGATCTCGAGACCGTCCGTCTTCATCTCCAGCATCTCCAGGGGCTGCTCAACCCCCCCTCGGCCTCTTTCGCCTCCGTCTCCCACACAGGTACTGCTTGTCTCTCCCACAGCCGAGTTGGATTATGGACTCTGGCGCTACTCATCACATCACTTCGCAACGGTCTGCCGAGTACTACTCGGGTTCTCCTTATCCGAAGTCCATCACCGTGGCCAATGGGGCGCTGGTTCCTGTCTCCGGCTCGGCCGATCTTTCTATCCACCCATCCCTCCTTCTTCGCTCGGCTCTTCATGTTCCGAGTTCCCCTTTTAACTTACTCTCTGTTGGGCGTCTTACGAGTGACTTGGATTGTTCTGTTATATTCACTTCCTCTTCTTTTGTTATACAGGATCGGCGGACGCGGACTACCATTTGTAAAGGTCAGCTGCGGAATGGGCTCTAGCTTCTCGATGCCTCTCCGCTCGCTCTGTCTTCCGTCTCCTCCAACTGCCTGACATCGCCGCCTTGGTCATGCCCCTCTGCCAGTGCTCCAGCGGGCTCTTCGAGACCTTTCTTTTACTTCTTTTCAGTGTGATTCATGTATTCTCGGCAAACAGCCGCGTTCTTCGTTTCCTTCGCATTGTACTCGGAGTGCGGCTCCTTTTGATCTTGTTCATTCTGATATTTGGGGACCATTTCGGATTCCTAGTATATGTGGTTATCGTTATTTTCTCACCTTTATTGATGATCATTCACGCACCACGTGGCTCTACTTACTTCGCGAACGCTCCGAGCTTCCCCGGGTGTTTCGGGCATTTGTCCTCGAGACCCGGACACAATTCCATACCACCCTCAAAACTCTCCGTACTGATAACGCTCGTGAGTACACCAGCCACGACTTTACACCTTATGTTCGGAATACGAGATTCTCCATCAAACCTCTTGTGCGTATACCCCGCAACAAAATGGGTTGCCGAACGCAAGAACCGCCATTTATTGGATGTTGCCCGCTCTCTCATGATCCAAATGCATGTTCCTAAAGCCTACTGGAACTTCGCGGTCTCCACTGCCTGCTTTCTCATCAATCGCCTCCCTTCCTCTGTCCTCAATTTATGCGACTCCCTTTAGCATATTGTTTCCCTCCACTCCGGCCTTTCCTCTCTCGCCCGTATCTTCGGCAGCACCTGCTATGTCCATTGCCTTGGGCCCTCCTCCGATAAATTGGACCCCAGGGCGGCGAAACACATCTTTGTTGGCTACTCCCCCCCCAGAAGGGCTATGTTTGTTACTCACCCGCTACCGGCAAGGTCACTGTCTCTGCGGACGTTACCTTCCGGGAAGACGAACCGTTCTTTCCTGCTCCCTCCCCTACTGCTCCACCACCGCCTCCTCTCCGCCGTCCTTCCCTCGTCCCGTTATTTCCTGCTACTCCACCACCACCCCCGCTCTCTCCTCCCCCCGCTCCTTCTACCATCAAACCGCCCGTTATCCGGGTCTACACTCGTCTCCCTCCCAGTTCCGTTGCCCCTCTGCCGCCGACCTCTGCCATGGACACTTCGCGTCCCTCTGATCAGGTAACGCCCTCCACTGCCCATCCTCTGGAGGCCTACGTCTCTCTTCATCGCCTCTCTCCACCTCTGCAACCTTTGCTACTTCTCTTTCTTCTATTTCTGTTCCTAACTCTGTACAGGAGGCGCTTCAACATCCGGGCTGGCGGGCAGCCATGGAAGAGGAGATGTCTGCTCTCTGGGCTAACCAGACATGGTCCGTTGTCCCCCCCCTCCGGGTCAGAAACCGGTCGGGTTGCAAGTGGGTCTTTGTCATCAAAACATGCTGCTGATGGGACGATCGACCGTCTGAAGGCTCGCCTTGTCGCTCGCGGCTTCACTCAACAACAGAGGCTCGACTATGAGGAAACCTTTTCTCCGGTCGCCAAGCTCAATACCGTTCGGGTCCTCCTCTCTGTCGCTGTTCATCGACGGTGGCCTCTCTTTCAGCTTGATGTTAAGAATGCTTTCTTAAATGAGGATCTCCAGGAAACGGTCTACATGCAACAACCGCCCGGGTTGAGACCACGGGGGAGTCTCAGGTTTGCCGCCTTCGCAAGGCTCTGTATGGTCTCAAACAATCTCCACGGGCCTGGTTTGAGAAATTCAGTAAAGTACTTCGCGTTGTCGGCTTTAGCCGAAGCTCGGCTGACTTCTCGCTCTTCACTCGTCATCGACCATCAGGGACGGTCCTTCTATTATTATATGTTGATGACATCATCATCACAGGAGATGACTCACAAGGGATACATGCAGTCAAAAACATCTGAACTCGGTCTTTCAGACAAAGGACCTGGGGACTCTGCGATATTTTCTGGGTCTTGAGGTTGCCAGGCGACCGGACGGCCTTATTCTATCTCAACGGAAATACTGTACTGATCTTCTTCATGATGCTGGCCTCTTAGGGTGTAAGCCATGTGAGACCCCCATGGATGTAAACCACAAGTTGTGTGCTCAGGCTTCTGACTCGGATCTTCTTCTCCAGAACCTTGAATATTATCGACGACTTGTTGGAAAGTTGATCTATCTTACTGTTACCCGACTAGATATTTCCTTTGCTGTTGGTCTTGTCAGTCGATACATGCACTCTCCTCGCAAGTCTCATCTTCTGGCGGTTGAACGCATTCTGAGGTACTTAAAAACAGCCCGGGTCAAGGACTTGTGTACCAGACTTCCTTGTCTACTCCTACCTTAGTGGCATACTCTGATGCGGACTATGCGGGCTCTCTTGATGACCGGCGATCTACTAGTGGTTTCTGCACATACTTTGGGGGACATTTGGTTACATGGAGAAGCAAGAAAACAAGCGGTCGTTGCTCGCTCATCGACTGAGGCAGAATACCGCGCAATGACTTCTGTTGTATCCGAACTCACATGGCTTGAAAGTCTTCTCACTGATCTGGGTGTAAAATTACCTTCTCTGCTCTACTTCTTTGTGATAGCCAAGCGGCTATACATATCGCCAAGAACCCAGTCTTCCACGAAAGAACGAAGCACATTGAAGTCGATTGCCACTTCGTTCGAGAGAAAGTTCAAATGAAGAAGCTCGATTTTAAAGCATGTTCCAGGGACGGAACAAGTTGCAGATGTCCTCACAAAGGCTCTTCCCAAAGCATCCTTCTATCAATGCTTGTCCAAGCTTGGTGCATACGATTTGTACGCTCCAGCTTGCGGGGGGGTTGTTAGAATAACTCTTGTATTGGGCCCATGTATTGTTGGCCCATTTATCTTCTTCTTCTTTAGTCCCACATCTTGTATAGAATTTGTTTCCTCTCTTTCTCTCCTATATATTTGTATACTCTCTTTGTATTTACATACTCAATCAATATACATAAGTTTCCAGCCTTTTCTACAAAAATGATATGTTTTTCTCAAAATAATAGATTATGTCCTTTTGTAAAATATCGGCCGACATGTCCGATCTTTTACGATATATCAGCCGACACGACTTTTAAATATATCTCCCGCTATTTTTATTTTATGTTATATTTGCAGACAAATATCATATATTTAAATCACCTATGAATACAATATTATGTATGTTTAAATCTATTAAACTTATTATTTCAATTTTTTTAACGTTTTATTTTTACAATCAATTTTGTATAATTGTTTCACAAATTTTTAATTTCATATTATAAAAAATAGGAAAATATTTAATACATTTATTAGGTGATTGTTTCATATATTTTAATACAAATTTATAAGTTTGAAAAAAACTTATAATAAATTAAGTATTTTTCACTTTTTAATTTTTTAATTTGCAATAAACTTATTGTTATCAAAATAAAATTAGTGTATAGTATTAAATATATTTTACAATGTATCATTTTGTATTTTTTAATAATATTTTTTCTTATATACTATTTAAATTTATTTCATAATATAAATGACTCATTTTTTATTTATTTGTTATATTATTTTTCTATTTTTATAACATATAATTATAGTTAGTATACATTAAATAAAAATTTTATTTATAATATATGGAAATCCGATATTTTAAAATATCCCCAACATGTCTCCGACTTCCGACATCCGACATTTAAAAACACAATCCGATATGTGTCCGACATCCGATATTTAAAACATTGGACTTAGTCGACTGCGGATGAAAGGGATGGCACAGGGCTCGCTGGAATTAAAGTTCCGGTCGACGACGACGAGTCCTTGGTTGCCGACAGCGGTGACGTAAAGGAGGAACGACCCGCCGGAAAAGGAATTCCGTAGTCGACGACAGGTTTGGAGTCGTTCTCCAACCTGGGCGGAATCGATCGGCGGCTGTGGTCGTCAGTTCGTCATCGAACGGCTCGCACAGTGACGGGAAGAGAACTCTGGCGCCGACGTTGCTGGGCTTCGACGGAGGAGGTGAGCACGGGGGCACCGACACCGGCAATGCAAGAAATCAATTAGGCAATTGATTGGCTGCTTTCCGGTTTTTCTCCCCTCTTCCTGTTGACTACAAGCTTTAAATAACGATTTATTTCATTGCACTGTTTCCATACCAGGGCCGGCCAAAATGATGATTGTTTTTTCTCCTTATTGCAAACCTTTTCTTAACAGGGCCGGCCAAAATTTGATATCCCCAATTTAATCATTTCCAAATATTTATTTCCGACGTTGCTCTTTCCACAAATTTAACGGTTTGAAAATATCTCTCAAAATATTATTTCCTAATATCATTACTCTATTTAATTTTAAATTTATACGTTTTAAATAATTTTAATCTTGACCGTCACGTCCTAACAACTAAAATTACCAGACCTATTTATTAAGGGTCTCATCGGACGGTCAACCCAAAGAGCCAAACATCAAAGTAAATGTGCGACAAACGAAATACATGATAAATAAATGCATAAATAAAACGTGTGACGCCAAGTGGCATCATGCATTAACTGATGCGATAGAGAATGCATCAATTCTCTCTGGATTGAAAACGCTCAACTCCAGCGAGAACTCGCAAAGATTAGTATTGGAGAGAGCTGATGTCGTCGTTGATGCTGATTTGGGTGGTATGTTTGGGGCCTTTACACGCTTCAGAATTTGAAAAAGACAAGAGCTCCTGCAGTAATTAAACACCCAATCCTCTCGTGGAACGTACAACTCATGCCGATAACGGCTGACCATGATTTTGTAATTTCCACAGGTGGCTCGCATCGTGTTAGCAGTAAATTTATACAATTCTGTTAAATAATTAATATGAGTTTGCTCGTCGAAGAAAATACGTTCGTGGAATGGGGTTTGAGGACAGTCGAGTGGGTGGAGTAGCACATGGGTAATCTCGGAAGGAGACACATATCAAAAGCGATATTTAGAATTATTGCATGTGAATTGTGCTTGTGGAGATACAAGATTACATTGCTTGAAGTTCCCACCAACTAATTGCATAAGAAACTTTCCCAAACTTCTATTAACGGTTTTGATCTGCTCATCGGTCCAAGAGTGATAGGCGCTACTAGCTTAGAGGTTGGTTCGCCTTTGCCCACATAATGTGTTCCATAAATATGATAAAAAATATTTCTTACGTTGGTATAATCCTATAAATTTTCCTCTCTCCAAGTGATAATGAGGTGAGCTAAAAGCATAATCTTGAAATACAAAGTCGATAGAGTGATGTGTGTCGTGTGAATATTCAACATATATAGAATAAGTGAACTGACAAATGTCAGGTGACACGTCGGGAATCGGTAGATATGGGGTCAACGACATGTATAAATCGTGACTTTCCTCCTGGGATAGGAGTTCAGGCGAGAGTGCGGTGAGCAGAAGCAAGCTTGTCAAGGCGACAAGGAGACCAATGCATTAAAGGGTGTACCAAGGCGAGGCGACGCCTCGGCGACGCCTAGACGACCAAAGCGTTTAACATGCTCAGTAAAGTGCAACTCCCTTTTAAACCACAACATGCAAAATAATTGTAATGATTATTTTCACTCTCACTCACATGGGGTAACTGAGCTAAAATCACTCTTCAAATAGTCAATAGTTCTATACATTATCAACAAAATATAAACATTCGACAGTAAATATTGAACACCCTAAATAAATTTCTAAATTTCATACAAAACATCCACAACTACTACAATGTTAGTGGTCACAAAAATAAGCCAACTATGACATTACAAAATTATACTTAAACAATGTAAAAAATATATGCATTTGAAAAACATAAATATGAGAAAAAACACACGTGATTATATCTTTGTTAGTGATGATGTAAGTTGATTTAAATGAAGCTAAATGTAACACAAAATCACCTATCTGTAGAATAAGATGAGAAAAAGATGATTTAGTTACTAGTTTGTGAACTAATAAAATTATGATATGACATTATGACGTCATTCAAACAGAAACACAATAACATTCAATTACATGCATTGCTCAAAGTGAAACACTTGTTATATATATTTAACAAATATACGGTCATAAAAAAAATTATCAAAGCTTGAAGACCAAAAAAAAGTAAAGCTACAGTAGCAGGTAAGAAGTCTTCAATATCAAGTTTTCAAAATAATAAGTTAGGTACTTAGGCCAAATTCGTCTTCAATATCAAGTTTCAAAATATTAAATTATCATCTTCTTCATTTGAATGTCCCTTCTCCACTGGACCAGTTATGCCAAAATCGTCTTCAATATCATCATCATCATCATGCACTTCTTCTTCAATCTCTAATGCTGTCTCATCAAATGACTCATCACATTTCTAATCCTCCTTGATCTATTTTTATTTTGGAATGATGTAGATGCTCCAAATTCTCTATCTATCATGCTCCACGTTAGATCTTCATTTGGATGAACCAAATCATCATCTGGATGGCCAGTCATCCACTCACTGCTCCAATTAAGCTCTTCAATAACCAAAAGATTAAAATTTATGCAGTTTTCTCTTCTCTCTTGAAATCTTGCTTGAAGACGTCGATTATATTGAATTTAGACAAGATCATTCAATCGTTGATGTTCCAATCTATTCCTCCGCTTGAGTGAATCTAAAGAATGTATAACTTTTTTTTTAAAAAAATCAAGAGATAATTAAAGTTAGTATAACTTTTTTTAAAAAAATAAAGTTACTTACAAACTCAAATGCGCTCCAATTGCGTTCACAACCTGATGATGAACAACAAAGACTGAGCAATCGTATGTACTATATTTTGCAAAGATCTGGTGCAAAACTTCTATGTCTTTGCCACCATGAAACTGAAAAATTAAAATTTTAAGACATAAATTATTAACATATTAACATGAATAACATAAAGTAATTGAATAATATATACTTACTTGGACTTAGTATTTCTCTTTGTCTAATCGCCATTTTTTTAGCAAAACTCTCATTTGTTTCACTATAATGAGTAGCTTGCTTAATAATTTTATCTTGCAAATTTATATCAGGTTCAAGTCTTGCACTACATCGTTGAATGCATCACTTATATTATGCTATGATTTTTCCGGACGCATAAGAAGACATATGAAATATTTATTTGGATTGACAAAGAAAGCTGCAAAATATAGTGACCGATCTATTTGATTTTTCCAACGGTTTTCAACAATTGTTATGATTTTCTGCCATTCTTTCTCCCTATCCCCAAAATTTTCTTTTATATTCTTTTTCGTCTCTTCCATCGCCATAAATACTTCTGGTGGAGCAGGTCTCTCATCACCATATACTATCCTTAATAATTGTAGAAGAGGCAATGATGCTCTTAGACAATCTTTCACCACATTCCAAAAATTGCTAGAAAGAACTGTGTGTTCCACATTTTTTCCTGCTTGTGTAGAAGAAACCTTACATTTCACCCAATCATCTGAAACAAATAACTGTCTCAATGGTTCTTGATGCTTTAATATACTCTGTAGTGTCAAAAAAGATGCAAATTTGGTTACCCCAGCTCTTACTAAGTTTGCCCCCTTTGTTTTTCCTCGCATAACATCAAGAATGCGAGCATGCCTATAAATAAAGCTTGTCATTTTCATTGCTTTGTTGATGACATTCTTGAATGATTTTATCTTTCCAACATCCTCAAGCATTAGGTCAATGCAATGGGCCGCACATGGAGTCCAAAATAATTTCTTTCTTTTTTGCAACAATTCACCTGCTTTTTTACAATTAGCAGCATTATGTATCACCAATTGTATGACATTATTTTCGCTAATCTCACAAACTTTCTTATCAAATAAATCAAATAACATATTAACATCTTGAATTTGACTAGATGCATCAACAGACCCCCAAAAAAATGTTCCATCTGGGCTATTCACAAGGAAATTGATTAAATGCCTACCTCTTTTATCAGTTCGTCCATCTGACATCAAAGTGCAGCCATATTTTCTCCAAGCAGTCTGATGTTTCTCCTTTATTTCTTTAATAGCTTCCATTTCTGACTTTAATAGACTGACTCTATAGTCATGCATAGATGGAGGTTTGAAGCCTGACCCATATTGTCCAATTGCCTCAACTAGAATGTGAAAGCTTTTTGATTTCAATATATTGAATGAGACACCACTTTCATATGCCCATCGAGCAAAGTAGGAACGCAGTTTATGTCTTTCATCTTCTGATCTCATTCTATTTTCCAAGGTTTTTTGGCTAGCTCCCTTGCTCAATCTCTCATCAATAACATCTTCTGGGGTACGCCTAACAAAAGTATCCATGGAACCCCTAGCATGTTTATGAGCTTTCTCTTCAAAAAATATTTCTTTTCTTCTTTGTGCAACAGTTCCAGAACTCGGCTCAGTTCTACTATTTTGGCTTGCTCCCATTTTATTCTGTGGCTGCTCTTCATCGATCTCAATTGCGGCTTTCATTTTTTTATATTTTGCCATAAAATCTCTCATTTCTTTAGAGATTTCTTTAGTAACTTTTAAACATTTTTTAACATCTCCATACCCTTCAGTCAAATGCTCCTTTAATCTTCTAATTCCTCCTTTAGTATCTTTGTCACATAACTTGCACCTAACCAAATTTTTATCATTTAAATCTGGCCAATACCCATACTTTCATCCAAGATCGTTTGATTTTGCTCTGTGCTTTGGATCTGTTTTTGGGTCATGGGTTGAACCTAAGGTGCTTAAATTCTCAGATCCAACAACTCTCTGAACAGTGGACATTTTATCTCCTTTCAAGGACAAAAAAATTATCAAACTAGTATAAAAATATGTACAAGTCACTACAATTAACAAGTCACTGAAATGATTGAACTATATTTTATGTTTGTTGCTTAATAGATAAAGAATTAAATAACAATTTAACATTAAAAATATAATTTAGATTTTACTAAAGGTTAACTCAGAAGAAATGATTTTTTCTTAGAACATAATAATAGTAGCAATGACTGGTAGAGAGTAGCAGAAGAAATTATTTTTGGGCCAGCTAAAGTTACCTCTGGTGCATCCTCAGATATTAAAATGGCTTCTCAAATGGCTGTACTATGGTAACAAATTGGGGATTAAGTGAAGTAATAGGACCAGTTTATCATGGGGTAGCTAACGAAGATTTATATACTCACAGTAGAGGAGGTGAGCATAATCATATGTCTCCTCATACCGTAGAGTTAATTGATAAAGAGGTAAAAGAATTATTGAACAACGGATATAATTTTGCAAAAAATATCCTGACTGAACATGTTGAAGTCGAACAATTACATTTATTAGCAAAAATGCTTAATGGAACATGAGACATTAACGGGTCATCAGATTAAAAAATTATTAAGTAATAGAGCTTTAAATTCAGAAGCAGAAAATTTATTTCCTACAAACAGATTAAGAGCAAAAATTAAGAAGAAGAAGGAGGGAGCGAGCCTGCAGGAGACGGGAAAAGCCGGAGGGAGTGAAGCCGAAGGGAGCGAAGCTTGCGGGAGACGGGAAAAATCGAAGAAGAGGGAGCGAGCCTGCGGGAGACGAAAAGCCGGAGGGAGCGAAGCCTGCGGGAGACGGGAAAAACCGGAGGAGGGAGCGAGCCTGCGGGAGACAGGAAAAGCCGGAGGGAGCGAAGCCTGCGGGAGACGGGAAAAGCCGGAGAAGGAGGGAGCGAGCCCGTGGGAGACGGGAAAAGCCGGAGGGAGCGAAGCCGGAGGGAGCGAGCCTGCGGGAGACGGGAAAAGCCGGAGGGAGCAAAGCCGGAAGGAGCGAGCCTGCGAGAGGCGGGAAAAGTCGGAGGGAGCGAAGCCGGAGGGAGCGAAGCCGGAGGGAGCGAGCCTGCGGGAGACGGGAAAAGCCGGAGGGATCGAGCTTGCGGGAGACGGGAAAAGTCGGAGGGGAGCGAAGCCGGAGGGAGCGAAGCCGGAGGGAGCGAAGCTGGAGGGAGCGAGCCTGCGGGAGACGGGAAAAACCAGAGGGAGCGAAGCCGGAGGGAGCGATCCTGCGGGAGACGGGAAAAGCCGGAGGGAGCGAAGCCGGAGGGAGCGTGTAACATCCGTAAATTTGACGCGGAATTTAATTTTAATTGTAGGGTCGAGTCGCGACGGTTTTTGATCGAGGCAGCGCGTCGTCAATGTATAATGTTACAATGTTGGTCATAATTAGTGAGAAGTATTTTTTTTAATTTTAGTAACGTTGCTCGGCGTGTCGTTAAGTTCTAAAGCGTTAGTAGAGAATGGGTTGCGTTTAGCACGAAAATAGAAATGGGGTGCCAATAGCAATTTCCCCCTCTCCTCATGCGGTTATCAAAACCGCAAGGCTTGACATTAAATCCCGCATCTCTTCTTCACGGGTAAGAAAAACTGCAGCCGATTTCTTTCTCCCGTTCCGCTTCCCGCACGCAGCGATGCCGAGCCAGCCCGACGCCTCCCGCGTGCCCTAATCGGTGGCTATTCCTCCTCCGGAACTCCTCTCCGACCACTCTTCCTTCCTCTACGAGCGCCGATGGACATTTCTTTCCTTCTTTGGCCGTGGATGTGCCGGGTTTAACCCTAACCTGTGGAGATTGATTTTCGTTTTGTTTCCGGTGAGTCGATCCCTTCTTTTTCTCGATTTCTTTTTGGATAGCCTTCGTTGTGGAAGTAAAGTTTAACCTAGGTTTTCATTTCCGTTTTCCTAAATAGGTTTTGGAGTTTGTGATCCTCCGTGAAATTTGGGTTGGGCACTTTGAGAGCCTCAATCACTACACGTAAAGGTAATATCTGAAGTTTAGCACTTGAAATTTTGTAACCCTAGCTGTATATAAATTTTCCACGGGAAAATCGTAAAGGGAAAAATTATGAAATTAGGACTGCCCTAAATTGCAGGACTTTGGTGGGGTCGGGGCGGGGCTGCATTCTGAAGATCCAAACAGTAGGATTGCCTTCGGAAGAGAAAATGTCGCCGCGCCGCGTGTACGAGCCGCAGCACCACTGTAAGGAAACCTAATTCTGTTAGTTAGACATAGCCAGTAATATATTTTTTGTATACGCATGTGTAGGTTTTGTACAAGTATCATGACCATGCATAGAAAGGTGGTGATAGAAAATGGTCGCGGAAAAGTGTAGAATGACACCTGTCTCCAAGACCCAAGTAGTCAGTTCAGGAATGGTAACGTTAGGTACGAAACCTAAACCCGTGTGCGTAAACTTGAAATTTGCCCAAAGGGCGTGAATGTCCCTTCTAGTCGACATGAGATAGTCAAGGGTCGCTCAGTAGTACACCAAAAGAGATGTCCCAAGCAGAGTAGCATTTGACCAAAAGGTCAGTAACACACTTCAGTTTTTTCGTGCTTGTAGAGGCGCACTACCTTCCTCATAGGCCATATGGTATCCTATGAGTAGCAGAGTCTTGGGAGTTGACTCCCCTTGAGACAGTTAGTAGATTCGAGACCGTGTCCGCGCGACACTAGAACAATTGAGTTCGTCAGATGGTCTCGGGTCGTCAGTTTCAGATGCACGTTAGGAGCTACTCTGACTAGAGCCTTCTTAGTAGAGGTGCAAGCTAAAGGTCACCTAAAACTCAAGTATAGACCTGACATGAGATAGTACACTAGTCAGTAAACGCCGGGACTTGAGTTAGTGAACTGAATGTCACAAACATAGAACAGTAGATGTTTTGATCAGTAGTGTTCTGAAGGCATGCATAACATATAGCATAAATGTTTTTATTGCACAAAACTATTTTCTAAGGCATGCATTCATCATTTAAGAAAACGTTTTTAGTGTCACTAGGAGTAGTTATTTTTCTTTACTCTGATCTCTCGTGAACAATGTTTTTACAGGTGACCCAGGTGGGAAACTAACTAGACTAGAATGAGCGTCTGGTGGCGTTAGTTTGTAGTGTTTTTTCCATTCAGTTTTCCTTTACTTTCAGCATATACTTGTAGGTGTGGACAATGTAACTTGTTAGTATTTTATATGCCATGTATCAGACTTATGATATTATTACAAATTTTCAGTCGTTTCAATTATATTCATGATTAGTAGCTCTGTGAATCCAGATTTTAGGTATGTGGTTACCCTTAGTTTATTTTTTTAGCTTCGTTGCAAATTATAAATTTTTAGTAGCTTCTTCTTTATACCTGCTGCATACTAGTTTTAATACTGTTTTCTAGTTCTCTTTATATCGCTGACTCGGCCGGATGACTGATTATTGTAAAACTGGAAATGAGTGTTACAAATTGCATCAGAGCCAGGTTTAGGATCCCTGGACCCTAGAAGATTTTCACAGGGCCATATGATTGTGTAAAAGTAAACTCTTGTTAGTAGAGTATTTAAGTTGCATTTAAGACTTAGTTTTCGCAAGCGTACGAAATATAATTGCTAAGCCAGATTTCTCAGATGTTTGATAAATAATTAGATTTCTTTTATATATTCTATCAGGCACCACGAGTCAGCGAACCGGGTGAATATTCACGTCAGGACCCTGTTCCTAACGCGACTATGGGAGATGCTGCCGTACCGCAGGTACCACCAGTTCCATCAGCTTCAGAGGGCACTACATATCGTCTCAGATTGCCAAGGCTGTTACTGTTGCCTTGATGGAGTTTCAGAGAGGACTGGCTGTAGGGTTTCCAGTTCCAGTACAAGTACCAGCCCCTGCACCAGCTCCTGCCCCAGCACCCGTGGAGATGACCCTGGAGCGTTATTTGAGGAACTTTAGAGAGCTTCAACCTTCGAACTACAGTGGGGATGAGACCCCGATGGACACAGATAATTGGGTAGCAAACACCAGAGACCTGCTGGATGTTTTGGAGTGCCCAGAGAACAAGAAGGTCCTCTGGCTGTTTTCCTCCTTCGTGGCTAGGCAAAGGTCTGGTGGGACAAGTACCGGACAGATGATCCTGCAGGTAAAGTGTTATGAAAATTTCTTTTATTTTTGGAAGTGATTCGTTCGTTTTAAATAGTATGACCATACTGTTGGCCAAGTCGTACGCCAGACATGTTTACGTGGGGCGAATTTTCTAGAGCCCTTGCAAGTTGGTTCGTGCCTCCTTCCGCACGACGAGGTCTCCAGGAGAAGTATCTTAGGCTTTTTCAGGGGGACATGCCTGTTGCTGAGTACGAGCGAGAGCTTACCCATCTGGCTCGTTATGCGGGCGTGATGCAGGGAGACCAGGCTGAGAAGTGGAGCCGTTTTGTGGATTGGTTTGCGTGACTTCTTGAGGCAGCCGCTGATGACTATGGTCAACGCTGATTACATGAGCTTAGTGGATACGGCTCGCAGGCTGGAGGCTGATCAGCAGAAGGTTCAGAAACGAAGTAATTTTCGTGCGAAACGATCTCAGGATTCGCATCAGCCGCATCAGAGCAGGAATGACCAAGGGAAGAACTGGAACAAGAAGCAGAAGCCTGATGCGAGGAAGAATGGTCAATCTGGTGACAGGAGCAAGGACTACCTTCTTTGTCCCAAGTGTCAGCGTCGCCATCCAGGAGAGTGTTTGGCCAGCGCTGGACGTGTGTTACAAGTGTCGTCAACCTGGACACATAGCTCGTTTCTGTCAGGAAGTTGGTTCAAATCAGGTAATCAAAATCCAGTTGTAATTTTGTACATTTATGAAATTACTGTAGATGACAAATGAAATTTTTTCCTGCAGTCGAAGTACGAGGTTAGTGGCCCTAGCAGAGCAGACAAGGGCAAAGCTCTGATGATTACTGATGGAAGACCACAGCAGGGTCGAGATTTGGTGCAATCCAAGCTTATGAGCTTGGTCAACATGAGGCAAAACGATCAAAAGGATGTAGTGACTGGTAAGTGTTTTAATTTGCTTAACAAGTTTATTTAACCCTCCGTAGTGACACTCTTTTCATTTTTGAAAACCATTCATGTAGGCATCCTTATGATTCGTGATATACCCTCCAAGATTTGTTTGATACGGGTGCCTCACACTCGTTTATCGCAGAATCTGTAGTCCGAAAACTGAATTTAGAAGTCTTCCCAGAGACTGTAGCGCTGGACGTTATGATGCCGAATGGATCCCTTCTTCAGACCAGAGATAAGTGCAGGGTACCAGTGCAGTTTGGTGATACCGAGATTATCGTGGAAGCTTTGCAGCTACCTATTGCAGGATTCGATCTGATCTTTGGAATGGACTGGCTTTCAGCAGTCAACGCCAGGATTGACTGTAGGGCGAAGCAGATACAGTTTGAGGGCCCTAATCAGACTGCGTTTTCTTTTCAGGGCTTGAAAGGAGTAGTGAAGATGATCATCTCCGTAGTCCAAGCTAGAAGGTGCATCAGTAAGGGTTGTGAAACCTTCGTAGTACTGATGAATGCGGAGGCTAAGGCTGTCTTGACAGAGGTACCAGTGGTTCAGGAGTTCCCCGATGTTTTCCCGGAAGAGCTCCCTAGTGCCCCTCCAGATAGAGAGATTGAGTTCCCGATAGACTTGCAGCCTGGTGCTACACCGGTAGCCAAATCCCCCTATCGGATGGCTCCTAGGGAACTAGCAGAGTTGAAGAGCCAGTTGCATGAGTTGCTTGATTTGGGTTTTATACGTCCGAGTACTTCACCTTGGAGTGCTCCAGTACTTTTCGTGAAAAAGGATGGTAGTCTGAGACTGTGCATAGACTACCGTAAGTTGAACAAACTAACAGTAAAGAACAAATACTCGATTCCCAGGATTGATAATTTGTTCGACCAGTTGGTGGGCTCGTACATCTTTTCCAAGTTGGATTTGAGGTCGGGCTATCATCAGTTAAAGATTCGGGACGTGGATGTTCAGAAGACGGCTTTCAGTACCAGGTACGGACACTTTGAGTTCGTGGTCTTGCCGTTTGGGCTGACCAATGCCCTTTCAGTATTTATGGACCTGATGAACAGGGTATTTCGGGAGTACTTGGATCGTTTTGTCATCGTCTTTATAGATGATATCTTGGTGTTTTCTAAGAGTGCAGAAGATCATGCCGCACACCTCAGGATTGTTTTGAGCACCCGCAGGAAGAACCAGTTGTATGCCAAGTTTTCAAAGTGTGAGTTCTGGCTTTCAGAGATTGCATTCTTAGGCCACGTCATCAGTCAGAAAGGGGTTAGTGTCGATTCGAGGAAGATAGAGGCATTAAGAATTGACCAAGGCCGACGACAGTTTCAGAGGTTCGCAGTTTTTTGGGTCTTGCTGGTTACTACAGGAGATTCATCAGAGATTTCTCAAAGATAGCCTTACCACTGACTTCCCTCACTAGGAAGGGTAAGGGCTTGGATTGAACTGTTGAGTGTGAGTTGGCGTTTGAGGACTTGAAGAGCAGATTGATGACCACACCGATCTTGAGTTTACCTTCAGGGCCTGACGGGTTTCAGATTTATAGCGATGCGTCAGGTCAGGGTTTGAGATGTGTTCTCATGCAGCATGGAAAGGTCGTAGCCTATGTCTCGAGACAGTTAAAGGTTCATGAGAGGAACTATCCAGTGCATGACTTGGAGCTTGCAGTAGTCATACATGCTCTGAAGATTTGGAGGCACTATCTCTATGGTGTTCGTTGCGAGATCTTCACTGATCATAAGAGTCTCAAGTATATATTTGATCAGCGAGAGCTCAATTTGAGGCAGAGCAGATGGTTAGAGTTTTTATCAGACTACGATGTAGACATTCAGTACCATCCAGGAAAGACGAATGTAGTCGCTGATGCCCTTAGCCGTAGATGTTCGTGTTTCTTTCTTCTCACTCAGCAGGAGGAGTTAGTGCGAGAGCTGGAGAGACTGGATATCACCGTTGTGCCACACTGTAGTTTTGGTTCTGCAAGGTTGAGTTGGATGGAGATCACTTGCGACATTAAGGATAGAATCAGGACAGCTCTACCGTTGGATCCAAAGATGACAGAGATTTGGAGCTCAATGCAGACAGATCAGAAGGAGAGATTCTCTATTCAGGATGATTTATTGTTGTTTGATGACAGAGTGTGTATCCCCGATGTTAGTCACCTTCGCGAAGACATTCTATTTGAGGCACATAATTCCAGATATTCTATACATCCGGGTAGCACGAAGATGTATGCAGATCTCAAGAAGGTAGTTTGGTGGCCAGGTTTGAAGAATGATGTTGCAGATTACGTAGGGAAGTGCGAGACGTGCAAGTTGGTTAAGGCCGAGTGCCAAAGGCCTGGAGACAAGTTGCAGCCACTTCCCATTCCCGAGTGGACATTCGAGGATATATCCATGGACTTCATAAATGGTCTGCCGAGATCACAGAGTGGGAATGATTCCTTATGTGTTATAGTAGATCGTCTTTCTAAGGTTGCCCATTCCATTCCTCTTAAAACGACAGATCAAGGTCCCAAATTAGCACAGTTATATATAGACGAGATAGTTCGACTTCACGGTGTTCCCAGAACTATAGTTTCAGATCGAGATGACAGATTCACCTCCAGGGAGTGGAGATACGTTCAGGAGCGTTTGCGTACCAGATTACATTTCAGCACCGCTTTCCATCCCCAGACCGATGGACAGACTGAGCGCACAAACAGGACTTTGGAGGATCTGCTACGGATGTGCATTTTGGACTTTGGAGGAAAGTGAGAGAAATATGTTACTCTTGTGGAATTCTCCTACAATAACAGTTTTCAGATGAGTATTGGGATGACACCGTTCGAGGCCCTCTATGGTAGACGTTGTCGGACACCGTTATGTTGGGCTGAAAGTGAAGAGAGATCTACCATTAGGGAGTCATGGATTGATAAGACCACTGATAGGATCAAGCTCATTCAGGAGCGTATGAAGACAGCTCAGGATCTCCAGACCAAGTATCATGATCAGAAGCACAGGTCAGTAGAGTTCAGTGTTGGAGACTATGTTTATCTGAAGGTCAGACCAGTCAGGGGAGTCACTAGAATAAAGCGGATGAAAAAGCTGAGCCCCAGATTCGTTGGTCCTTTTGAGGTGCTGTAAAGAGTTGGTGAGGTTGATTACAGGTTGGCCTTACTTGAGGAAATGAGTGGTGTACATGATATATTCCACGTCTCCTATCTGAGGAGAGCAGTCAGAGATTCCAGTTAGATCATCAGTACTGAGGAAGCCCAATTCGGGACAGATCTTAGTATTGGGGTTAGACCAGTCAGAATAGTGGATTCAAGGATACAGAAGCTCAGGAATAGAGAGATTCGCATGGTCAAAGTCCTTTGGATGAACTGTGGCCGTCCAGAGTATACTTGGAAGCGAGAGGATGAGCTTAAGAGCAATGCAGACTATTCTTTCCTCTTCGATTCAGGTATGATTACAATTTTCGAGGACGAAAATTTTGTTAGGGGGGGAGATTTGTAACATCCGTAAATTTGACGCGAAATTTAATTTTAATTGTAGGGTCGAGTCGCGACGGTTTTTGATCGAGGCAGTGCGTCGTCAAGGTAAAATGTTACAATGTTTGTCATAATTAGTGAGAAGTATTTTTTTTAATTTTAGTAACGTTGCTCGACGTGTCGTTAAGTTCTAAGGCGTTAGCAGAGAATGGGTTGCGTTTAACACGAAAATAGAAATGGGGTGCCAATAGCAATTCCCCCCCTCTCCTCATGCGGTTATCAAAACGCAAGCCTTGACATTAAATCCCGCATCTCTTCTTCACGGGTAAGAAAAACCGCAGCCGATTTCTTTCTCCCGTTCCGCTTCCCGCACGCAGCGACGCCGAGCCAGCCCGACGCCTACAGCGTGCCCTAATCGGCGGCTATTCCTCCTCCGGATCTCCTCTCCGACCACTCTTCCTTCCTCTACGTGCGCCGGTGGACATTCCTTTTCCTTCCTTGGCCGTAGAAGTGCCGGGTTTAACCCTAACCGGTGGAGATTGAGTTTTGTTTTGTTTCCGGTAAGTCGATCCCTTCTTTTTCTCGATTTCTTTTTGGACAGCCTTCGTTGTGGAAGTAAAGTTTAACCTATGTTTTCATTTCCGTTTTCCTAAATAGGTTTTGGAGTTCGTGATCCTCCGCGAAATTTGGGTTGGGCGCTTTGAGAGCCTCAATCACTCCACGTAAAGGTAATATCTGAGTTTAGCACTTGAAATTTTGTAGCCCTAGCTGTGTATAAATTTTCCACGGGAAAATCGTAAAGGGAAAAATTATGAAATTAGGACTGCCCTAAATTGCAGGACTTTGGTGGGGTCGGGGTAGCATTCTGAAGATCCCCAGCAGTAGGATTGCCTTCAGAAGAGAAAATGTCGCCACGCCGAGTGTACGAGCGCCGCAGCACCACTGTAAGGAAACCTAATTTCTGTTAGACATAGTCAGTAATATATTTTTTGTATACGCATGTGTAGGTTTTGTACAAGTATTATGACCATGCATAGAAAGGTGGTGATAGGAAAATGGTCGCGAAAAAGTGTAGAATGACACCTGTCTCCAAGACCCAAGTAGTCAGTTCAGGAATGATAACGTTAGGTACGAAACCTAAACCCGTGTGCGTACGCTTGGAATTTGTCCAACCAAGGGCGTGAAAGTCCCTTCTAGTCGACCATGAGATAGTCAAGGGTCGCTCAGTAGTACACCAAAAGAGATGTCCCAAACAGAGTAGCATTTGACCAAAATGTCAGTAAGCACACTTCAGTCTTTTCGTGCTTGGTAGAAGCACACTACTTTCCTCATAGGGCATATGGTATCCTATGAGTAGTAGAGTCTTGGGAGTTGACTCCCTTTGAGACAGTTAGTAGATTCGAGACCGTGTCCGCGCGACACTAAAACAATTGAGTTCGTCAGATGGACTCGGGTCGTCAGTTTCAGATGCGCTTTAGGAGCTACTCTGCCTAGAGCCTTCCTAGTAGAGGTGCAAGCTAGAGGTCACCTAGAACTCAAGTATAGACCTGACGTGAGACAGTACACTAGTTAGTAAACGCCGGGACTTGGGTTAGTGAACTGAAAGTCACAAACATAGAACAAGTAGATGTTTTGACCAGGTAGTGTTCTGAAGGCATGCATAACATATAACATAAATATTTTTATTGCAGAAAACTATTTTCTAAGGCATGCATTCATCATTTAAGAAAAAGTTTTTAGTGTCAATAGGAGGAGTTATTTTTCTTTACTCTGACCGCTCGCGGGCATTGTTTTTACAGGTGACCCAGGTGGGAAACTACGCCTAGGATGAACGTCTGGTGGCGTCAGTTTGTAGTGTTTTTCCCATTCAGTTTTCCTTTACTTTCAGCATATACTTGTAGTTGTGGACAATGTAACTTGTTAGTATTTTATATGCCATGTATCAGACTTATGATATTATTACAGATTTTCAGTCGTTTCAATTATATTCATGATTAGTAGCTCTGTGAATCCATATTTGAGGTATGTGCTTACCCTTAGTTTATTTTCTTAGCTTCCGTTGCAAGTTATAAATTTTTAGTAGCTTCTACTTTATACATGTTGCATACTAGTTTTAATAATATTTCCTACTTCTCTTTATATCGCTGACCCGACCGGATGACTGATTATTGTAAAACTGGGAAGAGGTGTTACAGAGCGAGCCTGCGGGAGACGGGAAAAGCAAGAGGCAGCGAAGCCGGAGGGAGCGAATCTGCGGGAGACGGGAAAAGCCGGAGGGACCGAAGCCAGAGGGATCGAGCCTGTGGGAGATGGGAAAAGCCGGAGGCAGCGAGCCTGCGGGAGACGGGAAAAGCCGGAGGGAGCGAAGCAGGAGGGAGCGAGCCTGAGGGAGATGGGAAAAGCCGGAGGGAGCGAGCCTGCGGGAGACGAGAAGAGCCGGAGCGAGCCTGCGGGAGACGGGAAGCAGCCCTAGCGTCGGGAGAAATAAAACATAAGCGAGAAATAAAAAAAATCGCTATCCGAGAGAAATAAAGCATACTCGAGAGAAAACAAGCATACTCGAGAGAAAGTTTTTGCGCCTAGGCGTCCAGACGTCGCCCTGGGCGCCTCTAGGCGGGCGCCTAACACAAGTGCTGCTAGGCGTGCATCGCATAACGCTCTAGTGGGCGCCCGGGCGCCTAAGCGTCGCCTAGGCGACGCCTTGATAACATTGAGCAGAAGTGTAGTGCCGACAACAACAGGTGAACTAGGAGTCGTGGAGGTTCTCTCACGTGCCCTTGGAATAAGGCAGTTCTTCTGGGGTAGAGGAACAATCTTGTGCCCGTGGTGCTCGAAGGAGTGAGAATTACTCGTGCCGTCATGCATGACACGTTGATCGTACTGCCAGGCACGCCCTAAAAGTATGTGACAAACATCCATGTCAGCGACATGACATAAAACTCTATCAGAATACATACTCCATATGGAAAACTCTACTAGACAGTAATGTGTGACAGGCATAGTCAAATGACTATTGACTCCGGATAAGCTGCAAGGTTATTCTAACGGGTGCGTCTCGATACTCAAGAGATCGACTATGCGTTGAGACACAAAATTCTCCATGCTACCGCTATCGATGATAATGAAACAAAATTGCCCCCGAATGCCTGCAATAATGCGAAAAATATCATGACTCATTTGGTCATCCTCAGTAGGCTCACTAGGGGTGATCAGACTATATCGCAAAATGCAAACTAAGTGCTCAGAGTGTTTGCCTTCCACTTCTATGATATCCTCAGGCTCATGTTCGTGCTCAGGTCCAGAGTGAGACTCATTAACATAGACTCCATATTTAGGCTCACGTCCATCAGTAGAATCGATAACGGCGACGAAGTTGCGTCGCAGGCACTCAGATGATTTGTGCTCCGACTCCATACACTTGAAGCATCAGAATACCCCAATGTTGGGCTTAGCCCCAATAATCTCCTTACCCTTGGAAGGGATAGTGGATGGGGTCGGAGTCCCGATGGTGACGGGGGGGGGGGGGGGTGAGCAGAATCTGAGATCCTGGCTGTGGTGGTCGTGCTGATACCCGTTGTAGACTTATCCGTAGATCTGACTCCGGATGTGCGCTTCTGTAGTGACTCCACTCTATGGGCTCTACTAGAGACTTCCCCTAAATCGCGATAGTCGTGCAACTCTAGCTGATCCCGTGTAGAATAATGTAACCCATTAAGATAACGGTATACAATCATGTCATCATCCTCACGAAGATCTAACCTCGACTGTAGGACAAGGAACTCATCATTGTACTCATCTACCGTTGACTTCTCTTGTCGTAGATTATGGAATCTACGATATAAAGTCTGGAGATAATCATGGGGTACGTAGCGCTTCCTAAGTTGAGCCTTAAATTCATTCCAGGTGGTGATGGGAGGTAACCCTAAATTGAATCTAGCGCGTTCTAATTGTCCCCACCAGACTAAGGTAGACCCTTTAGCCTAAGGACGACGTACTCTACTTGCATAGCTGGTGGCAATTGCTTCCAAACTAAGTAACGATCCATCCTATCACACAAATCTAGGCAATTCTCAGGCTTTATCCGTCCTCAAAATCGCCGACATCTAATTTGATTCCTAAATCCCAACGAGGCAGTTCTCTTATATTGTGGACTACCGGCTCGAGATGTCATGAATTTTCTTGATCCAAATTTCTAGGATTTGGATAGTGCTCGACCGGGGTGTGGATTTAGGCTTAAGTGTTGGTTGGCCTCTAACGCATTCACACTCGCACGTAACCTAGTGATCGCTTGACCTGCGCTCCTTTGGTTCTCGTTGACACTTGCGGTTAACGCTTCAATAGAGTTCGTGAGGTTTTGAATTGCGTACTCAGAGCGGTGACGTTATCTTCGATTTTTCCTATACGATTTTTCATTTAAATTAATTTGGAATTAGAGAAATATATATATATATATATATATATATATATATATTTATATTAAAAGAAAAATTAAAAGACTAATCAAAAAATTTTGTTTTGTTTTTAAAATAAAATTATAATCATTTTAAATAGTTTTTTTTTGAAATGCGGATCGCGTGATTCGTGATAGGAGCGAATCACAATTTCTCTGATACCAAACTGATGTAAACTCGAATCAAGCTTTACAAAATAGTTGATTTTTTTTAGCAAAAATAATATTTATTTGAAAATAAATATTATTTTTTAAATTTCAAAAGTGACTGAGCGGGCAAAAAAGAGATGTTCGCGCGTAAAACCGTTCTTAACGACAAGCTTCAACAAACCGTTATTCGTTATTTGAGTAGAATCCGTCAGCGCCTAACGGTTCGTGCTGATACCCGTTGATACCCGTTGTCGTGCTGAATCTGAGATCCTGGCTG
Organism: Platanthera guangdongensis; assembly: GCA_039583875.1. Lineage (NCBI taxonomy): Eukaryota > Viridiplantae > Streptophyta > Magnoliopsida > Asparagales > Orchidaceae > Platanthera > Platanthera guangdongensis. The sequence continues at coordinate 56,058,904 of CM077152.1, read as the reverse complement.
TGGTGGTCGTGCTGATACCCGTTGTAGACTTATCCGTAGATCTGACTCCGGATGTGCGCTTCTGTAGTGACTCCACTCTATGGGCTCTACTAGAGACTTCCCCTAAATCGCGATAGTCGTGCAACTCTAGCTGATCCCGTGTAGAATAATGTAACCCATTAAGATAACGGTATACAATCATGTCATCATCCTCACGAAGATCTAACCTCGACTGTAGGACAAGGAACTCATCATTGTACTCATCTACGTTGACTTCTCTTGTCGTAGATTATGGAATCTACGATATAAAGTCTGAAGATAATCATGGGGTACGTAGCGCTTCCTAAGTTGAGCCTTAAATTCATTCCAGGTGGTGATGGGAGGTAACCCTAAATTGAATCTAGCGCGTTCTAATTGTCCCCACCAGACTAAGGTAGACCCCTTTAGCCTAAGGACGACGTACTCTACTTGCATAGCTGGTGGCAATTGCTTCCAAACTAAGTAACGATCCATCCTATCACACAAATCTAGGCAATTCTCAGGCTTTATCCGTCCCTCAAAATCGCCGACATCTAATTGATTCCTAAATCCCAACGAGGCAGTTCTCTTATATTGTGGACTACCGGCTCGAGATGTCATGGATTTTCTTGATCCAAATTTCTAGGATTTGGATAGTGCTCGACCGGGGTGGTGGATTTAGGCTTAAGTGTTGGTTGGCCTCTAACGCATTCACACTCGCACGTAACCTAGTGATCGCTTGACCTGCGCTCCTTTGGTTCTCGTTGACACTTGCGGTTAGCGCTTCAATAGAGTTCGTGAGGTTTTGAATTTGCGTACTCAGAGCGGTGACGTTATCTTCGATTTTTCCTATACGATTTTTCATTTAAATTAATTTGGAATTAGAGAATATATATATATATATATTTATATTAAAAGAAAAATTAAAGACTAATCAAAAATTTTGTTTTGTTTTTAAAATAAAATTATAATCATTTTAAATAGTTTTTTTTTTGAAATGCGGATCGCGTGATTCGTGATAGGAGCGAATCACAATTTCTCTGATACCAAACTGATGTAAACTCGAATCAAGCTTTACAAAATAGTTGATTTTTTTTAGCAAAAATAATATTTATTTGAAAATAAATATTATTTTTTAAATTTCAAAGTGACTGAGCGGGCAAAAAAGAGATGTTCGCGCGTAAAACCGTTCTTAACGACAAGCTTCAACAAACCGTTATTCGTTATTTGAGTAGAATCCGTCAGCGCCTAACGGTTCGTGCTGATACCCGTTGATACCCGTTGTCGTGCTGAATCTGAGATCCTGGCTGTGGTGGTCGTGCTGATACCCGTTGTAGACTTATCCGTAGATCTGACTCCGGATGTGCGCTTCTGTAGTGACTCCACTCTATGGGCTCTACTAGAGACTTCCCCTAAATCGCGATAGTCGTGCAACTCTAGCTGATCCCGTGTAGAATAATGTAACCCATTAAGATAACGGTATACAATCATGTCATCATCCTCACGAAGATCTAACCTCGACTGTAGGACAAGGAACTCATCATTGTACTCATCTACCGTTGACTTCTCTTGTCGTAGATTATGGAATCTACGATATAAAGTCTGGAGATAATCATGGGGTACGTAGCGCTTTCCTAAGTTGAGCCTTAAATTCATTCCAGGTGGTGATGGGAGGTAACCCTAAATTGAATCTAGCGCGTTCTAATTGTCCCCACCAGACTAAGGTAGACCCCTTTAGCCTAAGCACGACGTACTCTACTTGCATAGCTGGTGGCAATTGCTTCCAAACTAAGTAACGATCCATCCTATCACACAAATCTAGGCAATTCTCAGGCTTTATCCGTCCCTCAAAATCGCCGACATCTAATTTGATTCCTAAATCCCAACGAGGCAGTTCTCTTATATTGTGGACTACCGGCTCGAGATGTCATGGATTTTCTTGATCCAAATTTCTAGGATTTGGATAGTGCTCGACCGGGGGTGGTGGATTTAGGCTTAAGTGTTGGTTGGCCTCTAACGCATTCACACTCGCACGTAACCTAGTGATCGCTTGACCTGCGCTCCTTTGGTTCTCGTTGACACTTGCGGTTAGCGCTTCAATAGAGTTCGTGAGGTTTTGAATTTGCGTACTCAGAGCGGTGACGTTATCTTCGATTTTTCCTATACGATTTTTCATTTAAATTAATTTGGAATTAGAGAAATATATATATATATATATTTATATTAAAAGAAAAATTAAAAGACTAATCAAAAAATTTTGTTTTGTTTTTAAAATAAAATTATAATCATTTTAAATAGTTTTTTTTTTGAAATGCGGATCGCGTGATTCGTGATAGGAGCGAATCACAATTTCTCTGATACCAAACTGATGTAAACTCGAATCAAGCTTTACAAAATAGTTGATTTTTTTTAGCAAAAATAATATTTATTTGAAAATAAATATTATTTTTTAAATTTCAAAAGTGACTGAGCGGGCAAAAAAGAGATGTTCGCGCGTAAAACCGTTCTTAACGACAAGCTTCAACAAACCGTTATTCGTTATTTGAGTAGAATCCGTCAGCGCCTAACGGTTCGAACCGTCGCGGGATTTGTACGATCACAAGCACGTTTCACAACAATAATTTATGGAATAAACGACAATTATAGTGTTAGAAGGTTTGGCAAGCTCATTAATTATTTAAGGGCGCATAAATTTAAAACCAACTGATTGAGTAAGGTTTTAGCGTTGTTACCACAAGAGGTTCTATCATGTCAAATTCGAGGGCAAGATCAAACCCAAAAAGTTCTACCGCTGTTGTCTGGGAACGCTGGGGCTGGAGCTCTGTTGAGAGGAAAAATGGGAGAAGACCCCACAGACGGGACTTAGTCGACTGTGGATGAAAGGGATGGCACAGGGCTCGCCAGAATTAAAGTTCCGGGTCGACGGCGAGTCCTTGGTTGCCAACATTGGCGACGTAAAGGAGGAACGACCTGCTGGAAAAGGGATTCCTTAGTCAACGATGGGTTTGGAGTCGTTCTTGTAACAACCCATTTTTAACATATATGTAGAAAAGAGAAGGGAAATGTAAAGTACAATATATTTTTCCTCATAGGGGCATTAAATAGGAACTACAACATGAGACCCAACACCGATAGGCGGTGTGGGACTAAACTCACTAACATTAAAATATTAACTCTAACACTCCCCCTCAAGCTGAAGGGGAACCCTACAGCTTGAACACAACATAAAAAAGGAAGGTAAAAGAAGGTTGGCAACGTGAGACAAAACAACAGCCACCGAGGCCCAACCGCGTGTCACCGAGGATACTCCAACCGGGCAAGAGCCACACGACGTTGGTCCGCAAACCGACCATGACAACGCTGGATACACTCGGAGCGGAAACAAGGTCAACCACGCAAGACCAAACCAACCCTACCAAATCCAGAGAAAACGACGAGGAGACACAAACAACATATGAAATCAACCTAGGGGTCATGTGTGACTAAGGCAAGAGTCGGGAAAAAGTATCCGAGTCGCCATGATCACAAACACTCCCCCTCACGTGGATCATGTGCAAGAAGACATAGGTTATACCTAGGGGTCGGGTGTGACTAAGGCAGGAGTCGGGAAAGAAGCATCCGAGTCGCTGATATCACAAACACTCCCCCTCACGTGGAATACGTGCATGAAGGTATAGACTACGCCTAGAGGCCGTGACGTACACTCCCCCTCACGTAGATCACGTGCAAGAAGACGGAAATCATAGAGACGCAACACAACAACCACAAACAACAACTTAAAAAAAATTAAACCACAAACAACAACTTAAACCCTACGGGCCGGGCTGGATCTGAAGAAGAAGGAAGCATCCGTCGGCATGAAGGAGCAGCACGACAACAGCGGAGGAGAAGCACAGCTCGCAGAGCAGCCGGAGAAGAAGCAGCTGCGGCAGCAGCAGGCTGGAGAAGGAGAAGCGGCAGAGCAGCATCCAGCGGCAGAGAAGTCGGGAGAAGATAACGATGGAGGCAGAGGAGGACGCAGGCGGAAGCAGCAGCGATGAAGACACCTGGATAAGCTGGAAGCATAGGCGTCGGCGTGGGCGATGCAGAGGGGAGCCGACGGGATCGTCGATGTCGCAATCGGAAGCCGGAGGAGCCGTCGATGTCGGCGAGCGGAAGCAGTAGCGATCGTCGAGGAGGAGCGGAGGGAACGACTCCTCCGTTAGGGAAAAAGGGCCACTCCCGTCGAGGAGTCAGGAGGCCATTCCGTCGACGGGAGTAGGCGGGATTCGGCTCAACGGGAGCCCGAGCAGCTGCGCTGGAGAGGAGAATAGAATCACGGGTCGGGGGGGCGGGATTTAGGTCGGGACGGGAGCGGGGGAAACAGTAGCTGAGAAAAAATTTTAGGTCTCAGAACCGTTGCTCTGATACCATGTAGAAAAGAGAAGGGAAATGTAAAGTACAATATATTCTTCCTCATAGAGGCATTAAATAGGAACTACAACATGAGACCCAACACCGATAGGCGGTGTGGGACTAAACTCACTAACATTAAAATATTAACTCTAACAATATATAATAATAATATTATTATTATTATCATTAATAAAATGATAACCTAATCTACCCCTCCTCATTTAACCCGTGAGCCAGCACCCCTTTATTCCCGCAACCCGCACAACCCGTTCTTATTTCCGCCCGACTGACTCTCCCGATTCCGCCTCCCGCACCGATCCCGTCTCCTGCTCCAGCCGCCGCTCCCGATTTTCGCTCGTTCCCTGCGCCTCCCTGCTTGCCGCTGAGTTCTCCTGCTGCTCCTTCCCCTGTGGCCGATGCCTTCTTCGGCTCCTCTTCCCCTATAGCCGACGATAACATCCCCTGCTCATCTCCTTGGCCGGCAGCTCCAAGGGCCGAGAAGCACTTCTTCTCCCTTCCTCCAAAGGCCGAGAAGCACTTCTTCTCCCTTCCTCCAAAGGCCTGCAACAACTCTCCCTTCCATCATCCCTCTTCCCTCTTGGTTTTGGCCGACTTTTGGCTAGAAAAGCGGTTATGGTTCTCTCTCTTCCTAGGGTTTGCTCGTTTTTCGCCTCTACTCAGATTTTTGGGCATGGATTTGTTCTTCTGTAGGTAATATTCTCCCTCCTCTCCCTCTCTTTTCAGTTTCCCTAACTTTCTTGGAAATTATTTGTCTCCAAATTTTGTATAGCACGTGTTTCTGATTTTTGCCCCATAAGAATCGGTTATTTCTCGTTGTAGATGTGTTCTCCGACATCGTTCGTCGCACCCTTTGACGGTTCTTGAAGGAAGCCCTCTCCGATTTAGGGTTTCCCCTAGCCGAGCGCCGCCAAGTTTTCGTCTCCGCGTGGTTTCTCTTCTCCCCTCACCTTTGAGGGAGGTAAATCTCTTAACCGCCTTTGATTCAATTTTTGAAGCGAACAATTGCGTGTTAGCGTAGTGATATTTTGCTATATTTGCTTCCGTCGTTCTTGAACATGTTCGCTTGAGAAGTGTCAATTTTGTTAGCGCCGCTTAGCTGCCGCCAATTTTAGCTTCTTAAAGGCAAGTAGAGATCCATCTCCCTTACAAACATTGGTTTTATTTGAATGTCTCTGTTCTTGGATTTCGTGACTGCGTCCCTATATATATCTCTGTCAAATGAATTTGTATCTCAATCGCTTTGTCTGTTCTTAGTTTATAGGAATCCACCCTTAGATGTCTGTCTTGTCACACGAATTTAAATTTGGATGCCTAGTATGACAAATTGGTAGTTTGTGGTTTTAACATGTTTGGAATGTCACGAATCGTACATCATGAATAATATATATATATATATATATATGTATATATGAGTTTCACGTAAATGAATGATTTTAGTTGGATATTTGCTAGGCTAAACGGTTGATCTCGTGTGATGAATAATGAGAAGAATGATATAATATTGAGTACGAGCAAGTGAGCAACAAATGTCATGATGATAATTGTAACGAATTTTGATTACTAGATATATGGTTGGTGTCCTTACATAATGCTCGTATCGTACATGCTTACTTGAGAGATAATCATGTCTTGGAATAGATCAAATTAAATGAATATTTGATGTCCAGGAAAATAACGCATTGTAATTGTGTCACTCGTAAATACTTGAATCCGCGAAATATATTGCTCCCTATCCAATTTTGTTTGTGTCATCGAATCTTGTGTCAACGAACCTTGGGTCATCGAATCTGTTGTCAACGAATCTGGTTTCTTAGATCTGTTCTAAGACTTGAGTGAATGTTTCTCCATAACTCATTTCCCCTCTTGATCCGTTTATGAACTTTAATCTTGTACAGTTTGAATCACCAAATCTGTCTCAGGTCTTGGTATGTTATGAATCTTCTAAATCTTGAATCATTAAAATCATTAATGTCATAGGCTAACAGTGAAAGGTAGTGCTAAATTGATGTGACGTCTTGTATCGAGTTTTCGCTCGACTGACAACAGAAACCAATAAATGACTATAACAAGCACAACTGTTTTGATAAGACCTGCATTGAGACTTACTTTAGAATCACGTGCATCAAATAAAACACTTCCACCTTCCACTGATTGCAGCTAATGACGTTTTTGGATCTGTCTATATGTTATACTCCGGAGTAGCCTAATAAACTAACTGTTCTGTTCAGCTCTTTTGGTTGTTTGTCTCGAATAGTTTTGCTTAATGGGAACTGGTACACTCATACTTTTCCGCTTCACTTATTGTTTTGTACTTTTACTGTGCTCATGTTTATTTTAATGTTCTGAGGCTTTTCCTTTCTGTTTTGGAACTGTCTTAGCGTTCGTGCAGCGTCGCCAGGTCCTCGAGCCCGACCAGCATCAAGTTCCAGGTTCTATGTTTACATTTCTTTTACTGTCAAATATTTTTCTATGTAATAATTACAATCAGACATTTTCTCTGTAATTATGAACAATTGCTAGGTTATTTAAATATTATATGTCCTAGAATTTACAAATAGTTGCATATCCATTCATCTGGATTTGTCACTTGCATGAAAACCTGCATCAAAAGTTGAAACCATGAATTTTATAAAATACATGTGCATCAAATCTCATGAATTTAAAAGCTTCCGTATAAAAATCAAGCTATTTTACTCTATCGTAACTATTTTAAAACTATTATCTGCTTCTCTGCTTCCGCCTTAGTAGACATGATTTTCTTTCCGCCCATACCTGTGACATCACGACTCGTCTCAAAGCGCACTCTGACTTTTGTCCGGACGGGTCGTGACAGTTCTCCAACTTGGGCGGAATCGATTAGCGGCTGTGGTCGTCAGTTCGTCATCGAACGACTCACACAGTGACAGGAAAAGAACTCTGGCGTCGACGTTGTTGGGCTTCTTCGACGGAAGAGGTGAGCACGGGGGCGGCGACACCGACAATGCAGGAAGTCAATTAGGTAATTGATTGGCTGCTGTCCGGTTTTTCTCCCCTCTTCTTGTTGACTGCAGGCTTTAAATAACAATTTATTTCATTGCACTGTTTCCATACCAGGGCAGACCAAAAATGATGATTTTGTTTTTTCTCCTTATTGCAAACCTTTTCTTAACAGGTCCGGCCAAAATTTGATATCCCCAATTTAATCATTTCCAAATATTTATTTCCAACGGTGCTCTTTACACAAATTTAATGGTTTGAAAATCTCTCAAAATACTATTTCCTAATATCATTACTCTATTTAATTTTAAATTTATACGTTTTAAATAATTTTAAGCTTGTCCGTCACGTTCTAACGACTAAAATTAGCGGACCTATTCATTAATGGTCTCATCAGATGGTCAACCCATAGAGCCAAACATCAAAGCAAATGTGCAACAAACGAAATACATGAAAAAATGCATAAATAAATTGTGTGACGCCAAGTGGCGTCATGCATTAACTGATGCGACAGAGGATGCATCAAAACCTCTTTTTGAATGGGTGTTCTCTACATATCTGTTAGAACATGTGGAGTCCGGGAGGTTTGACGGACAAGAGTAGCGGACAGGTCTGGCGGACTGTCGGTTTGGTCTGGCGTTCTACCTGTCTGGTAGATCTGGCTGTGTTATCGCTTGGATGTTAGAGCTCTTGTTCTGGCGTTCTGGTTTGGCGGTCCGGCAGTTGTCCTTTGTAACCGCACCGGAGTTTTGCAGTGCGGTATGGAGATCAACAAGAGTTAACTGCAGTGCGGTCTGGTGATCACAGTTAGTGGCGGTGTGGTCTGGTGATCAGAGTTAGTGGCGCTGCGGTCTGGTGACTTTTAAGGCCTTACTGTTGTTGTCTGTTAGAGCCGAGTCTGACGATCAGCTGAGGTTAGTCACAGTTGTGGTCTGGCGGTTAGTATATGCCTAACCGCCCCAAGTGTCTCTGTGTGTTTACCGCAACTATGCCTTTTGATGATCAGTAAACGCTTGATCGCAGTTGAAATTTGGTGGTTCCCAAATGTTATCGCAGTTGCGGTCTAGCGGTTATATTTAATCTAACTGTAGCTGTTGTCCTTGGATTTGTCCGCTGCATCCTGACGGATAAAGACCCGAGCAACCCTGTTGATATCATCTTAAGCTCTGTGTAATCTTGCAGTTAGCATGTCTACCCGCACAACCCGCGTTGTCTGTTTTTTATCTATCCGCCTTGTCGCATGTGACAAACATTATGCATTCTCTCTCTTCTCCTCGTTTTCTGTAAATAGGAGGCATATTCTTTATCGAACAGGAAGCGAGCAACACAGATCAAAGTATGTTTGATAAGTGTTTTTCACCACTCTTGGGCTGGAGATATTATGTTAGTTCAATGAAAGATTTTCTAAAAACATTCTATATATATAAACAATATGTAAAAGATACGCAAGAGGAAAACGAGAAAGCTGAGGAAGAATGTAAGCCAGTAGAACAATTCAGTGAATTTGCCTTATCAAAATACTACCTTTATGCCAAGAACTTTGAAGATTGCATTGAATTTTTATGCAAGGATCTTCTCAGAAGCTTCATAGACGGTGAAAATTTGAAGACTATGAATACATCCCTGTCATTGATTAAAAATTTCAAGAATTTTCTGATCTCAGCAATTTTTTCTTATGAAGATCTTGAATATGTGTTTGAATCTATACTCAAAAAAAGCGATGAAATACATATCAAATAACAAAATGAAAGTACATCCAGTCCACAATGAGTACAAAAATATGAAGAGTAAAAAGGGCTTATGCCCTGTACATGAATATCAACTCTCCTCACAAAATAAAACGCGGAAGCAAATCTATCATCCTCAAACTCATCCCACCTGAGGTAGTGCTGTAGTAGTAGTAGGTGGTATCAAAATTTCCTTTATTTAGACTTTTTCACATGGTATCAGAGCTCATCAGTCCATTTGCTCCGGTTTCTGTTTTTCGGGCATGAGGCAATGCAAGCGGTCTCCTGTTTTTTAACCGCTTGCTCTTCTTCTTTTTTTTGTGGTTTCCGCGGTTTTCTTTCTTAACCAAACTCTTCTCTCTTTTGCGGTCTCTTCTTAACCGCTGGTTCTTGTCGCCCTCCCGCCCTTCCCTTTGCTCTTCGCGCTTTCTGCGATCTGAGCTCTTTTGTGGCCTCACTCTCTGACTGCGCGGTTAGAGTTGCTCTGCCTACTTTCTTTGTTCTTCACGCTTTTTGCAATCTCGCTTTCTTCGAGCGGTCTCTCTTTGTCCACGCGGATAGCCTTTTCTACCTGTTTTCTCTACTGTTCATGGAGACTCCGACCCTCTCTTCCTCTACTCTGTTCGCGCCTCCTGTTCTAACCGCTTCTTCTATTCCCACTCCTTCCGACAATCAGGGCACTTCTTCCGAGCTCACTGACCCAAATTATCCAGATTGGAGTGTTTTCTTTGTGTTTTTGTTACGGTCTCAGCGTAAGCGTCATCATCTCATTGATGACGCCCCTATACGAGGGTATGCCGCCTTTGATGATTGGGATGCCAGTGATGCTCTGGTTAGAACATGGCTTACCAATAACCTTTCTGATGAGTGTCTTCCCGTCATTTGCCATGATAAGCCTGTTAAGACTGCCTTGATTCATCTTGCTGCTCTATATTCCTAGCGAGCTCAAACATCGCGCATATACACGCTGCATACAAATCTATTTGTCAGTCCCATGATGACTTCTGCTGCTGCTATCATGAGGTGCAAGCTCTTGGTTATGAGTTTCTTCAGCATCGACCCTTCTCTGCTAATCTTGCTGAGTAACATAAACATTTCCAGGAATTTCTGGTGGTGTGTTATCTTCTTCGTTTGCCAAATTCTTATGATATGATCCAACAATAAATTCTCGGAGAGATTGACACTCCTACTCTGGATGTCACTGCTGCGCGCATATCTGTTGTCACTATACTTCTTCAGCATCCTTTGCTTGCCTCTCCACCTCCTCCTAATACAGTTGCTCATCCAACTCATCATGGCATTCCTACTGGACGTGGAGGTCACTCCGGTGGAGATGGTCCGTCTAGATATCTCTGCTCTTACTGTAACAAGATAGACCACTTTGTTGATCGCTGTTGGGTCAAACATCTTCATCTCTGCCCTCCCGCGGGTGACACTATCTCTAAGATGTCAATTTCTCTTGCCTGCTTTTCGGGTAGTGCTCATGTGGTCACTAAGGGTAGGTGGCTCATTGACTCTGGTGCTACTAATCTTATGACTAGAGTTGTCACAGTTTCGATTTAGTTTTGCTTTTACTAAAACCGTGAACCGAATCGCTAAGGTAACAGTTCTTCAAATTAGAACCAAAACCTTATTTGGTTTGACCGTTCCGGTTCTGGTTCCTGCATGACTTTTGGAACCACCGTGTCAACGGTTGTGGTTACGATTTAACAAAAATCAAAACAAACCGGCTACTAGCGGTTCGGTTTTATGCGGTTCGGTACTGTTCCAATCAGTTTCAACCAGAGCCAAATCTAAACTTGCCGGAATGAATGATTAAGGTCAAAAATAAAACACCTGAGGGAAAAACTAAACCCGTTAGACTTTTTTGCATGAGGGAATTCAAATTATGGGGCTCAAACGCAGAAATTTCACGTTATACCAAGGGGAAGTACTTTTTTTGTGTAACATAATACGTAGAACTGAAAGTTAAAAATCAAAATCACAAAACAACAAAACCGCACATGACCGTACTGATTTTAAACTACACCGAACGGTTTGGTTGTTGAGCGATTTCGTTCGTTGCAAAACTGCATAGTTTGCAGTGCGGTTTTTAACGATGCAAAATCTACAAATCCACACCACACCGTTGCCGTCATTCGTACCGACTTCTTCATAAGGGCCCGATATTCTAATCATTGTTAATGAATATAAGTTACCTTCATTTTTCGTAGTTTTGTCGTCTCCTCTTCGGCTAGTGGTTCCTTCCTATTCGACTCTTCATAAACATCGATTGCAAGTATTCATGTTAGAAATCATTTTGATATTATTTTTCTTTTTCAGCTATTGCTTGACAGATATTAAATAATATTTAGAATTTAAATTCCTGTCTCTAAGTGGCTGAAATGAATCGTGGACCTACAATTTCCATTCAAAAAATCAAAGATCACGATCATGTAATGTTGATGTAATGTTCAAACCACACCGCACAGTTTTGGTGCGGTGCTATTTTGTTTAGTCCAAAACCACCCCATTTGGTACGATCGCGGGTTGAGTTCAAACCGCAGCAAACCGCTCCAGTTTCACCTTTAATAGTAAGTATAAATATTATAGATAGATTAAAAAATTAATAATATTAATACTAATTAAAATATTATAAAAAATTGTAAATGGGTTGTGGTTCGGTTCTGTTTCGGTTCGGTTCAGATCGGGTCCAAAATTCTTGAAAACACTTGAGACTTGTATGTTGCGGTTGCGGTTCCGGTCCGGATAATAAAATTAAAAAAACACACGTGGACCAATGTTGTTCATGGTTCCAAAATTCAAACCAAAATCCGAATTAATTAGCGAACAGTTCGGTTCGTTTCTTTACGGTTCCGGTTCAGTTTACGGTTTTCGGTTTTAAGTGACAACTCTACATATGACGGACAATTCTCATCTTTTCTTCCAGTAGGACGAACATAACCGGTCACCTCCGGTTTTTATTGTGGATGGTTCTCCATCCCCTGTATGCGGAACTAGAACAATTCAAGTCACTTCGTCTCTCCAACTTGAGGACACTCTATACGTCCCAACTTTTGCGTGCAACTTACTTTCTGTTACCTCTCTGTGTAAACAACAAAATTGCACGGTTACCTTTACTTCGTCTACTTGTTCTTTTCATGATTCACACTACAAGGAGACGATTGTTACTGGGACTGAAAGTGACGTCTTATTCTATCTTGACAATGTCTCTGCTCTTTTTGTTTCTAGTTCTCTTCTACGATGGAATCTTCGTCTTGGATATTCTCCTACTCGCCTTCTTTACCAGCTCCTACCAGATCTACCTAGAGGAAACTCCTCTCTCTATTGTGAAGCTTGCTAACTCAGCAATCACCACCATTCATCCTTTCCAGAAAGACAGTGACGTAGTTCTTCTCGTTCCTTTGATCTTGTTCATTCTGACATTTGAGGTTCTTCTCCTACTAAGTCTGTTGGTAGGGGTAGTCTGTATTTTGTTACTTTTATTGATTTTTCTAGATGTAGCTGGTTGTATTGTTGAAAGAACGTTATGAAATTTTCTCTGTTTTCTTTACGTTTTATAATGAAATACGCACACAGTTTGATGTGTCTATTAAAATGCTTCGTACTGATATTGCAAAAGAGTATTTTAGTTATTCATTCTCGATTTTTTATATGCATCGTGACATTATACATCAAACCAGTTGTCCGTATACATCCCAACAAAATGGAGTTGCTGAACGCAAGAATCACCACCTCCTTGATGTTGTTCGCACTCTTCTCACTCAAATGAATGCCCCTTGGTCCTATTGGGATCATGCCGTTCTTATCTTCTGTTATCTAATCAATCGAATTCCTTCTTCGGTTTTCAACGACAAGACCCCCTTCTTCATCCTATACCCCGTGGCCACACCATTTTCCTTTACTTCCTTGTGTCTTTGGCTGTACGTCGTTTGTTCACTCTCCTTCTCCTAGTCGTGACAAACTCTCTCCTCGCTCCGTTAAGTACATATTCCTTGGCTACTGTCCAACTCAAAAGGGGTATCAATGTTATGATTCCCTTCTCCGAAAATAGTATGTTTCCGCTGATATCACATTATTTGAGGATGCTCCTTACTTTCCTCATACCTCTGCTCTCTCACCGTCTGATGATCCCTTTTCTCTACCTATTATCTCTGCACCTCTACCCGAGTCTGCGCGTCTTCCTCCTCCTACTCCAGTTTCTGATTCTCCATCCATTTTTCTTGATACTGCTTTTCTACCTGAGCCGTTGTTGACAGTTACCGGGTCAGCAGTCTCTCCGACGGGTGGATCTGAAACTGCAGACAAGTCGGATCTTGATCTTTCCATTGCTCTTCGGAAATGGGTTAAGACGTGCACTCAACATTCCATTCATGATGTTGTTTTGTATGCTTGTCTATCAACCTCTTGCAAAAGTTTTGCTCTCGCTCTCTCGGCCAATGTCACCCCAACTATTATTAAGAAGCTCTTGCTATCCCTCATTGGAAATATGTTATGGACGAGGAGATGAAAACTTTAACCGAGAGGGTACTTGGACTCTTGTCTCTACCCCTCCAGGAGCGAAGTTGGTTGACTGTCGTTGAGTCTTTATGATCAAGTTTCCTCTTGATGGTACCACCGATCGCTATAAGGCTCGGATCGTTGCCAATGGTTTTACTCAGATCTATCGTGTGGAATTTTTTGACACCTTCTCCCCAGTTGCTCGCATTATCACGATCCATGTTCTCTTTTCTATGACCATTAACAAAGACTGAGAGGTGTCTCGGTTAGATGTCAAGAATGCTTTTTTTATGGAGATCTGTAGGAAGTGGTATACATGAAGTAACCTCCCGGGTATGTTGCTTAGGGGGCGTCTTAGGTGTGTAAGTTGTGGAAGACAATCTATGTACTTAAGTAAAGCCTGCAGGCTTGGTTCGATAAGTTTAACAAAGTTATCACTGTTATTTGATTTGCTCGGAGTTTTGCAGATCACTCTCTCTTCACACGCAATACTTCTATAAAGCTAGTTGTTCTTGCTGTTTATGTGGATGACATTCATCTTACAGGTGATGATAAGAAGGGGATTAATCTAATGAATAAGCATCTTCTTCAACACTTCGTTACGTAAGATATGAGGCCTGCTAAGCACTTCCTAGGAATAGAGATCTCCCGAAAACCCAATTCAGTAGTGCTCTCTCAACAAAAGTATGCATTGGATCTTCTAAAAGAGACATGTCTTCTTGGGGCTAAACTTGCTCAGTGTCCAATGACCATTGATGATGACAAGTGTTGTAGTGATAATTCACCTCTTCTTTCAGATACCACCAGGTATAGACAGCTTGTGGTGGATTCTATTCACGTGTTGTAAATATCTTTATTTGGACTTTTTCACAATATCACATGATGCAAACTTCCATGGTGGATTCTATTCACGCGGTGTTGTAAATCTCTTCTTTCTCAACAAAAAATAACAATCTTATCTTTTTATCCTGTCAATTGCTTTTCTTTTATCCTGTCAATTGTGTTCATGGGATATATGAATCAAGCTGATAAGAAATATGTCAGACTGTTATCGTTTAATTTTAGAGCTAAAAAGGCAACTACTAGAACATTATCAAAGGGTTTTGTCTTATATGTAATTGTTGGCGTCGTGCAGCTCCCGGAGTTTTCATAATTTTTATGCTAACAGTCCTCTATAGCACAAATATTGTATTGATTGGGCTTCTTACAAAATTACGGGAAAAACCTATTTGCACTTTTATGAGGCATCCACTGTCTACTGATTTACCCGACAGTTTAAAAATTAGACACTTGATTCTCCTTCGTTTCTTTAACGTGTCATCTTTTCTGGCATGTCAAGTGAGGATCAAATTTAAGTAAACATGTACATCTCTACCATAAGGTACTTAGGTTTCCCAAATATATTGAGTTGAATAGTCGAACAGATCTAGTTTTACTCTCTTGTAATAAAGGTAATGCATCTATTTAATTTTTATATCTGAATCCAACACCTACAACTATAGTACTCACTATCAGTTGATGATCAAGAACCTGATTTTTTACTTATGTTTCACGAAGCCTACTATAATGATGCAACCCGCGTCATATCATTGCATTATTGCTTTATTTTTATTCGCAAATGTATCACTATAATGATGCAATTGCATGTATTTGTTTGTTTTATATCGCTCCTGTAGAAAGAGCTCGAAAACTTATGTATATTTCTCAAGTGTGTAAATACAAGTAGAGAATACAAATATATAGGAGGAAGAAATGAGAGAATCAATCATATACATGATGTGAGACTAAGGGTCTGTTTGGCGCAGCTCTGGCGGCTGGAAAATCTCTATTCCAGCCGCCAGAGCTGTTTTATATGTGTTTGGGACAGCTCTCTGTGAAGAGCTTTTCAATCCGCCAGAGCTGTTTTGCAGCTTTTCAGAAATCTCCCTCCCCCCAGCTTCTGCTCTTGCAAAATAGCTTTCTCTCTCACAGGTTTTGGAAATCTAATGGTTTTTTCAGATGAAACATGCTTAGAGGTCGGACGGCCTTCCTCCGGCGATTCCGAGCCCCTGACGGCCTTCCTCCGGCGATTCCGAGCCCCCGCCGTCCTTCCTCGGGCGATTCCGAGCGCACTTTTGCAAAGAATACCCAAACACTCTGCAGCTTTTCAAAACTGCTCCCCAGAAATCTATTTTAAAACAGCTCTATCCGGACAGCAGCTTTTCAATCCGCCAGAGCTGTCCCAAACAGAGCCTAAAGAGGAGAGAAGAAAAAGAGAAAAATTGGCTCTTTACATGGGCTTTTCTAACACTCCCCCGCAAGATGGAGCGTACAAATCGTATGCGCCAAGCTTGGACAAGCACTGATAGAAAAGGGGTCTGGAAAGAGCCTTTGTGAGGACATCCGCAACTTGTTCAGACCCTGTAACATGCTTTAGATCGAGCTTCTTCATTTGAACTTTCTTCCAGATGAAGTGACAGTCGACTTCGATGTGCTTCGTTCTTTCGTGGAAGATCGGGTTCTTGGTGATATGTATAGCAACTTGGCTGTCACAGGAGAAGAGCCGGTGAAGGTAGTTTTACACCCAGATCTATGAGAAGTCTCTCAAGCCACGTCAGTTCAGACACCACAGATGCCATTTCCCGGTATTCTGCCTCAGCTGATGATCGAGCAACGACTGCTTGTTTCTTGCTTCGCCATGTAACCAGATGTCCTCCAAAGTAGGTGCAAAAATCACTGGTGGATCGCCGGTCATCAAGGGAACCAACATAATCAACATCTGAGTATGCCACCAATGTTGGAGCTAAAGAAGAGGTTCTATAGACAAGTTCTTGACCCAGAGCTGTTTTAAGGTATCTGAGAATGCGTTCAACAGCCTGAAGATGAGATCTTCGAGGGGAGTGCATGTATCGACTGACAATACCAACAACGAAGGAAATATCTGGCCTGGTTACCGTGAGATAGATTAATTTTCCGACGAGCCGACGATAATATTTAGGATTCTGGAGCAGCAGATCCGAGTCAGATGCCTGGGCGCACAACTTGTGGTTTACATCCATAGGGGTGTCACTTGGCTTACAGCCTGAATAACCTGCATCATGAAGGAGGTCAAAGACAATACTTTCGTTGAGAGAGGACTAGTCCATCCGGCCGTCTGGCAACCTCAAGACCCAAGAAGTATCGAAGGTGCCCCAGATCCTTTGTCTAAAAGACGGTACTTAGATGTAGTTTGACTGCATGTATTCCTTGTGAGTCATCTCCTGTAATGATGATATCGTCAACGTATACTAACAGAAGAACCGTTCCTGTTGGTCGGTGGCTAGTAAACAACGAGAAGTCGGCCGAGCTCCGAGTAAAACCAATATCACGAAAGGCCTTGCTGAATTTGTCAAACCATGCCCGTGGGGATTGTTTGAGACCATACAGAGCCTTCAAAAGACGGCAGACCTGAGACTTCCCTGTGGTTTCAAACCCGGGTGGTTGCTGCATATACACTGTCTCCTAGAGATCCCCATTTAAGAAAGCATTCTTGATATCCAGTTGAAATATGAGACACTGGCGATGGACAGCGACAGAGATGAGGACGCGAACGGTATTGAGCTTGGCCACCAGAGAGAAAGTTTCCTCATAGTCGAGTCCCTGTTGCTCGGTGAATCTACAAGCCACGAGACGAGCCTTCAGACGATCAATTGTCCCATCAGTAGCATGTTTGATGACAAAGACCCACTTACACCCAACCGGTTTCTGACCAGGATGAAGGGGTACTACAGTCCATGTTTGGTTAGCCTAGAAAGCAGACATTTCTTCCTCCATGGCTGCCCGTCAGCCCGGATGTTGAAGCGCCTCCTGCACAGAGTTATGAACAGAGACCAAAGAAAGAGAAGTAGCAAATGTTTGCAGAAGGGGAGAAAGGCAATGAAGGGAGACGTAGTTGGCCAGAGGATGAGCAGTGGAGGGCGGTACCTGATCAACCAGACACAGAGTATCCGTGGTTGAGGTCGACTGCAGATGGGCAACGGAACTGGGAGGGCGACGAGTGTACACACGGATAACAGGTGGTTTGGAGGGAGCAGGAGCCGGTGCAGGTGGAACCTGTGATGGTGGTGTAGTAACAGGGATAGCCGGTCGTGGGATGGATGGCGGGAGAGGAGCTGGTTGTAGATGAGCGGGTAAAGGAGCAGGGAAAAACAGTTGATCTTCTCGGAGGTCAACGTCAGCAGAGACCGAGATCTTTCAAGTAGCCGGAGAATAATAAACATAGCCTTTCTGGGTGCGCGAATAGCTGACAAAGATGTGTTTAGCCTCCCGAGGATCTAACTTATCCGAGGACGGCCCCAGACGGTGGACGTAGCAGGTGCTGCCAAAGACACGGGGCGACATAGGAAAAGCCGGAGTGGAGGGAAACAGTAGGCTGAACGGAGTAACATAGTGGAGGACGGAGGAAGGGAGACGGTTGATGAGAAAGCAGGCAGTGGAGACCGCAAAGTTCCAGTAAGTCTTGGGAATATTCATTTGAAGCAAGATGGAGCGTGCGATATCGAGTAAGTGATGATTCTTCCTTTCGGCAACACCGTTTTGCTGGGGTGTGTCAGCATAAGATGTTTGATGAATAATCCCGAATTTAGAGCACAAATTGGTAAATTCATGACCGGTGTATTCACGAGCATTATCAGTATGCAATATTTTAAAGGTGGTGCGGAATTGTGTCCGGTCTCAAGGACAAAGGCCCGAAAAATACGGGGAAGCAACGCCCCCGAATTTTCGGCAATTATTTAAGTCCTCGTTTGACGTTACGTTGGCGCATTCCCGGCTCGTGCCGTTGTTAGAGTACCTCGTTAGGTGTTCTTAGAGTTTATAGTCTTTTGTATGGTTTCCCCAGCTAGCCGGCGTCTGTTTTGGAGGCCCGGCTGAGCCTCTTAGGGAATCCTTGTGCTTTGGCTTCGGGCGAGGTTTGCCCAAGTGCGTGGTCGTCGGAGGTTGTGTCCGACTTCGCCGATGTTTTCGTAGCCCGAGTGTTTAGCTACGGTGCGGACTTGTTCGGAATCCGAGAGCGTTAGTTTTCGCGCCTTTTCGGCGGTCGCTAGTTAGCGAGTCGTCATTTGTGCAAGCATATTTTTCATGTTTGCGCATTTAGGGCATAGCGACCGTTTTGGGCGCGCCGGTGTATTAATGCACACGTGCGTGCGTGTTAGGCTTTATAATAAACTACGTATGTATATGTGTAGGTATATGGTATATACGTATATTTATAAGTGTATGAATATATTTATATGGGTATGGGTATAAATTCTTAATTAAAATCAAATTTCATTTAGTTAATAGATTAGTGATTAAGTAGTTAGGATATATATATATATATATATAGGGTTTTTTTTTCTTTAGGTTTAGGTTTTCATTTCCCTTCTTCCCCATTCGGCCGGCTGTCCAGGAGAAAAAAAAAACCGCAAGCGGCGCTGTGCATCCCGAGCGATAGGCGAGAGGCGGAAGTCCGGGGCTACTCCGACCGCCGGTTGACCGCCCAGACCCGCGTGAAATCGAGATTTGAGGCCGGATTCGTGCTCCTCTAGGCAAGATCTCCATTCCAAGGTAGCTATTTTGAGAGTTCCTCCCCGTTTTTTTTTCCGATCGGGCTGTGCATGTGCAGTTTTTTCCAATCTTTGATGGGTGGATTTCCTTCCCTCTTTGTTGTCCAGGATTTTCCCCCTTTTGCTTGTGGCCGGCGGTTGAGAAGAGGGAGCTTGCTCGTTTTTTTTTTGTTGTTCTTCAAAGGCAAACCAAGGCAAGTGCATCCCTTGCCCTTGTCAAAGCTATTGCAATATAATTCCTTGATTTTGATTTCAGATCTACTCTCCTAACTATTTTTTTTTCCTTCCCCTTACTCACCCGAAAGTTTTGGGGGCTAATCCTCCATACTCTAGGTTGCGGTTGCATGGTTAGGGGTGTTAGATCCGATGTTTTTTTTTGTGCCAAACAAGATATTAGATTGAATGTTGTATTTGGGGACTTTGTGTCATGCCCGGTTTCCGTTAAGGGTTGCGTCCCCGTTACGTTCAAAATCTCATGCTTGTTAGATTGCGTCCGAATTGAATCATTAGCTTACCGTTCTTTCTTGTGTTGTTAGAACTTGTGCAATAATCACCATTAGGGCGTGTCCAAAAGTTGAAGGTTAGGGTTGCTTGAACTTGCTTATTTATTCAATAAATTCGGTCGTGCTCACTTGCTAAAATAAATATTGTCCGTTTCCAATTAAGCTATAGCTTGTGGTTCTCTTCCATAGGTGAGAACTAAGACTAGCCCCGTTTCATTATGAAGTTAATTGCTTACGTTAGCATCAGATTAATCATCATTGTTAGTATCAAATTAATCGCGCGTGGATAGGTACCAAATTAATTATGTACGTATTTGTATCTAATTAACTAAGCCTGTTCGGTGTCTAATCTACTCCTTTTATTATGGTGACCAACTATTGGCGCATGTCTAGCAGAACGACGAACTACTTGCATAATTATAGTGTCGCTCTGTTTTCAACTTATTTATGTCAAATCACTGATCTGGACAACTCGACGTTCGGCCGTCGGTTGGTACTTAGGGTTCTTAGGTGATGTGCTCTAGTGCAATAGGGTTGTGGTGATTTCTTGGTGGTTCATGGAACTACCAGTGATGGTTTTGTTTTGAGTTACTTAGTGCTGGAGCAGGATGTGATTTTGAGGTGGGTCGGACCGATGCCGCCACCCTTGTTTTACTTCTTGTCTCATTAAGACAATGTGAGCTGTTTGGTTGAGTTGGACCGATGCCACCACCACAGCACCTTGAGATGTTTAGGCCTGTGAGACGTGGTTGGACCGTTGCCACCAGTCTAGGCCCTTATTTCTGACCTTTTGTCCATCTCCAGTACTAGGTGACTCTTTCTGCTCTAGCTTCATACATGGATTTATTATTTTGCTAATCATTCCTGCAGAGATTTGTGAGGCTTGACTTCACCCGTGCACTTGGTGTACCCCTTTTTACTTACTCGTGGCGAGTATTTTTCCTGCACTCGTTTACTTTAGCTCTTACCTGTTTCACTTCTCCCTTATGCTACTGTTTCTTTTCATATATTTATATGCATTGCTTTGCTGAGGTGTTCCCTTCTTTGAATGCCTCAGGTTCAGGTTCATAGCCGACTGAGCGGCTAGGGTTCTTCTGGAGTTTGCTAGTGCTATAGCTGCTGCTGAGTTCTTTTCCTCACTCCTGGGAGGTAGTTTCTTTAGACTTGTAGTACAGATATACCTACTCACCAGTGGGTTCGTGTCAGTTGTTGGCGCCCACTGGTGGTTTCTTTTTTTTAGATGCTTTGTACTTTGCTTATACTGCTAGATTTCCTGTTTTGGAGTTTATTCAACTTGTTTCTGGGATGATTTATGTTAGGTTGCTAGTTACTTTAAAACCTATAAAAGAAAATAATTATTATACCAAAAATATAGTCATCATGTTTTCCTTTCTAAAAAGCTCAATCACTATTTTTAAACCACGTACAAAGGGTATTTCCTATATATAGTATATAAATTAAATTTAGGGTTTTGCATAGCCTTAGGCGTCCCCTGGGGACGCATAAGCATTATCTTAGGATGTTGAAAAAAAAAATGAATAAAGTATTTTCCGCTACGTATAAGTATAATTTTGAAGGGTGGACTAGTTGATCCACGAAGCCGAGGGATACGGCCTCAAAAAAAATATAATTGGTTTTCTCATCATTAAAGTTTTGAACTTTCATAGTCTTAGCAGTTGGTGGTTGTCTGAGCGTCGACAGTTATCCCCTGTCCGACGTGGCATCACAACGCGCGTTTCCTTCTACTCTGATACTTCTTAAATTTCGGAGAAAATGCGGGTTGTGACAGTTGGTATCAGAGGGAGGTTGCTTGACAATTTGTCGGGTAACCTTTCCTTTTAGGTATTAGAAGTTTAGCATCACGTCATACACACACCGATATGTCATCAACACGTCTTGGCTGAAGCACGAACACTACACTCATAGCATAACATGAAGTATACGGGGCATATTATGTAGTATGAGATGCATAATATGTGTTCGTATATGGATCCACCATAGGAGGCAACATGTGAGAGTTATGTAGTATGAGATGCATAACCTCACCACATGAATGCGACTAGCACGTTTTCTTTTTCGTTGCATGAAAATGTTATGTAGTATGGGATGCATAATATTTTCATGTGTACGCCGCTCATAACATGCATTAGGGCCTTTTTAGAATGCATAGCACAATCATGCATAGCATAACATTGCATAAGCACAACGTGCCAAGCTAAAGGCTTGCTGGATGACATATGTACACACATGGTTTTGAGTCAAAAAGAATATAAATTCATGCATTCTCGATATAAGCACAAGAGTTAGTGTGATGGTGGTGAACCATCTTAGGTTAAGCACGACATTATTTCCCCTGTATAAATATATATATACATATATAAAAACCCCAGAGCAAGTTGGCAGTGAAAGCAAGTACTTATGTAGGTTTGTCTGTACCTGTTGTTTTGTCCTAGTAGTTGAACTAGGTTCTGATGTTTGTTTGTTGATCTTTTTAGGATGGCGCCTAAGCGTAGAGTGTCGAGATCGACTCCCCAATCTGAGGGCGGGTCTTCTGGTACTCAAAGCGGTACAGTTATGGAAAGTCTGAGGCAGAGCAATGAGGCTCTATCGAGGCAGATGGTGGACGTTCAGTCTCAGATCCAGTCCCTGTTATCGGTGGTGGCAGGACTAGCCCCGAGAGCGCAGGACCCTGCTGCGGGTTTAGCTGTTCCCGCACCTCCTGCACCCCCAACCCCTTTGGTGCCTCCAGTGGTGGTGCCCCCGGAGATGGCTTTCATCACTCAGTTCCAGCGACTGCGTCCCCCTACCTACGATGGTAGGGCGGACTTCATGGTATTGGATGACTGGTTGATTACCATAGAAGAAATGTTTCACTACTCTGGAGTGTCTGAGGATCAGAAGGTGATGCTGGCCGCCTATCAGCTGAAGGGGTTAGCGAAGAGCTGGTGGATGAGGGAGAAGGAGGGAATGGTAGGAGGAAGCACTTGGGCTTCCTTCAAGGAGATCTTGATGCGGAAATTTCTACCGTCAGTGGAGCGAGACAGGCTGATGAATGACTTCTTGCATCTGAAGCAGCGGCAACTCTCAGTCAGCGAGTATGAGATTGAGTTCAGCAAACTCAGTCGCTTTGCCCCTAGTTTGGTGAGCTCAGAGGAGGATAGAGCAAAGCGGTTCCTCGGTGGCCTGCGGAGCGATGTACAGCAGCTAGCGGTGGCTCATGGAGCAGTGAGTTATGCTGGGGCAGTGGAGGCCGCTTTGAAGGTAGAGGCCATCGAAAACGCGAAGCATAGAGGACAGCAGGCGAGAAATGAGAAGAGGAAAGCTGCTGAAGCAAAGAGCCCCCAAGTGCCTGGTGCCCCTTCGGGGAAGAGGAGCAAGGAGGTGTGTAGTTTTTGTGGCCGGTCGGGCCATCCTGCCGAGAGATGTTTCAAGAGGGCGGCGGCGCAGAAGGTGCATGTGCATGCTATACAGGATGCTCCCAGGCAGAATGCGGTATGTACTTTGTGCAAGAAAGAGGGGCATGATGTTGCCCGTTGCTGGTTGAAGGACAAGGTCTGCTATCAGTGCGGACAGAAAGGTCATACCAAGGCCCGATGCCCGCAGCTCCAGTCTGTGCACCGACCAGTTCCTCTTCAGGCGTTGCCACCGCCTCAGTCTATGGATAGAGGCAAAGGGAAGCTGAACGTGATATCTTCCGCGGAGGCTCAAGCTTCGACGCAAGTCATTTCAGGTAAACCTTCTCGCTAGTCTTTTACTTCTTTTGCATATTAGTCTGACTTTTGTTTTCTTTATTGACTGTGCAATTCCCAGTTGATATTTATATAGGGAGTTTTAAGGTAAAGAACCGCTGGGCGCGCGTTCTCTTTGACTCAGGTGCTACCCACTCATTCGTGGCTAGGGCCTTTGTAGAGCGGTGCCAGCTGGTTCTTGATCGTGTCGGTGATGCCTTTTGCGTCAAATTTCCCTCGGGTGATTCCGTGATATCAGATCAGGGCATTCTGGATTGTCCTATTATGTTGGGGGATTTCCCAGCCAAGGCGGATCTGAAGGTTATAGACTTGGAAGATTTCGACGTCATCCTGGGGATGGATTGGTTGTCCAGATACGATGCAGTGATCCAGTGCAGGGGTAAGCGCTTGGATTTCAAGAAGGACAACGGTCAGCGTGGGAGTATTTATGGCGATCCGCGCCAGGCCTCTCCGGCGATTTCTGCGGTATGTGCTCAGAGGCTATTCAGTTCTGATTGTTTTGCTTGCTTAGTCTCGGTGCTGGAGACTGTTAATAGTGTGCCGCTGTTGGATGAGATTCCTGTTGTCCGTGAGTTTTCGGATGTGTTTCCTAGCGACCTTCCCGGTCTTCCCCCTGTCAGAGATGTCGAGTTCGTGATTGATTTGGAGCCGGGTACACGTCCTATTGCTAAGGCGCCGTACCGGATGGCCCCGCGAGAGCTGGAGGAGCTGCGTACCCAGCTGGATGAGTTATTGGAGAAGGGTTTCATAAGGAAGAGCTCGTCGCCCTGGGGTGCACCCGTTCTTTTTGTGAAGAAGAAAGATGGTTCGATGCGCCTTTGCATCGACTATAGGGAGTTGAACAAAGTCACCATCAAGAACAGGTACCCCCTGCCCAGAATCGACGACTTATTCGATCAGTTACGTGGCAGTTCTGTGTTCTCCAAGATTGACCTTCGATCAAGATATCATCAGCTCAGAATCCGGGAGTCGGACATTCCACGGACGGCTTTTCGATCGAGACATGGACATTTCGAATTCCTAGTTATGTCTTTCGGGTTGACCAACGCGCCATCAGCATTCATGGACATGATGAACCGGGTGTTCAAAGATTTTCTGGACAAGTTTGTGGTCGTATGCATAGACGACGTTCTGATTTACTCACGGAATGCTGCGGAGCATGATCAACACTTGCGGTTGGTGTTATCTGCCTTGAGAGATCATCAGTTGTACGCCAAGTTGAGCAAATGTGAGTTCTGGTTGCCTCAGGTATCCTTCCTGGGTCATGTGGTGAACAAGGATGGCATTTCAGTGGACCCGGTGAAGATTTCTGCAGTGATGGATTGGCATAGGCCGAGCACACCCAAGGAGATTAGGAGCTTCTTGGGGTTGGCCGGCTATTATAGAAGGTTTGTTGAGGGCTTTTCTACCTTGGCAGCGCCCTTGACTAAGTTGACGCAGAAGCATGCGACGTTCATCTGGAGTGAGCAGTGCGAGGAGGCCTTTCTGGAGCTAAAGAGGAGATTGTGCACTGCTCCTGTTTTGACATTGCCTACGGAGGGCAAGGACTATGATGTTTATGTGGATGCCTCGCATGTTGGGCTCGGAGGCGTGTTGATGCAAGAGGGGAAGGTGATCGCGTATGGGTCGCGGCAGTTGAAGACTCACGAGCGGAATTATCCTACGCATGACCTCGAGTTTGCGGCGGTGATCTTTGCGTTGAAGCTGTGGAGGCATCTACTTTATGGGGCTCAGTGCAAGATTTTCACAGATCATAAGAGCCTGAAGTACGTGTTTACTCAGAAGGAGCTGAATCTGCGCCAGCGGCGGTGGCTAGAGTTTGTGGCCGATTATGACGTGGAGATCCAGTACCATCCAGGCAAGGCCAATGTGGTGGCCGACGCCCTGAGCCGCAAGACAGGGAAGATTTTCAACCTCACGGCGGACCGTTTAGTGGAAGAGTTCCTGTTGATGGACATCTCTGTGGGAGGCTGTGATTTGCAAAGCAGTTTGGCAGTGGCAGAGCCATCTTGGATTTCGCTCACCAGGTTGCACCAGAAGGATGATCCAGATTTGTTACACCTGTACCTCAGGGCTGAGAGAGGGGAGTTGCCGGATTTCTCCATCGACGATTCGGGTACCTTGAAGTACCGCGGCAGGTTTTGCATCCCCGCGGTTGGAGACATCAGGAGCACGGTATGCAAAGAGGCTCATGGATCCAGTGTTGCCTACCACCCGGGATCCACGAAGATGTATCATGATTTGAAGCAGATCGCCTGGTGGCAAGGTATGAAAGGGGATATAACTCGGTATGTTTCTGAATGTTACACTTGCAAGCGGGTGAAGGCCGATCATGGGAGGCCTGGTGGAAAGCTGACTCCTTTGGAAATCCCGACTTGGAAGTGGGAAAGTATCTCTATGGACTTCATCACGGGCTTACCAAGATCTCCAAGAGGATTTGACTCAGTTTGGGTGATCGTGGACCGATTGACGAAGTGTGCGCACTTAGTGCCTTATAAGATCGACTACCCGATGAAGAAGATAGCAGAGCTGTATTTGAGTGAGGTCATCCGGTTGCATGGAGTTCCCGTGAGCATCATTTCAGACCGAGACTCCAGATTTACTTCCCGTTTCTGGAAGAGTTTGCAGGAGGGTTTGGGCACAGACTTGAGATATTCTACCGCTTACCACCCTCAGACAAATGGGCAGACCGAGCGGGTGAATCGGATTGTGGAGGATATGATCAGGTGCTACATTCTAGATCACGGTGGAGCATGGGATGAGCGTTTGCGGCTCATGGAGTTTGCCTACAATAACAGTTACCAAGAGAGCTTGCAAATGGCTCCCTTCGAGGCATTGTATGGGAGGCGCTGCAGAACTCCGTTGTTTTGGACTGAGGCCGGTGAGAGGCCTTTGTTGGGTCCTGATGCTCTCGAGGAAATGGAGGTTGCTGTGAAGCTCATTCGGGAAAAGCTTCGGTTAGCTCAGGAGAGATATGAGAAAAACGCCAACCGGCGTAGGTCTGATTTGGAATTTTCGGTAGAGGATTTGGTTTTCTTGAAGGTGTCTCCGATGGTTGGAGTGAAGAGGTTCGGCAAGAACCGTAAGCTGGATCCGAGGTATGTGGGCCCATTCAGAATTTTGGAGCGTATTGGTGTGGCAGCATATAGGTTGGATCTACCCGCCAACTTCCCAGGCGTGCATAATGTCTTTCACGTGAGCCAGCTGCGAAAGTGTGTGCGGAGCAGAGGGCAAGTCTTGGATGCCGTGCCACAGTTGGAGCCCAACCTCTCGTATGTTGAGGTGCCGGTCCGCATCTTGGATACTCAGGACCGGGTGCTGCGGTCGAAGTCTATCCCGATGGTGAAGGTTCTTTGGAAGAATCAAGATTTGGAAAGCGCGACTTGGGAGCTAGAGTCGGCGATGAGGGAGGCTTACCCTTGCCTGTTCTCCTGATTTGTTGGGTATGTTTCTTCCTAGTAGCTATTATTTTGATTACTTTCCTGCTATAGTAGAGGTAGTGTACGTAAAGTTTCGGGACGAAACTTTCTTTTAGGGGGAGTGACTGTAACGCCCCCGAATTTTCGGCAATTATGTAAGTTCTCGTTTGGCGTTACGTTGGCGCATTCCCGGCTCGTGCCGTTGTTAGAGTACCTCGTTAGGTGTTCTTAGAGTTTATAGTCTGTTGTATGGTTTCCCCAGGTAGCCGGCGTCTGTTTTGGAGGCCCGGCTGAGCCTCTTAGGGAATCCTTGTGCTTTGGCTTCGGGCGAGGTTTGCCCAAGTGCGTGGTCGTCGGAGGTTGTGTCCGACTTCGCCGATGTTTTCGTAGCCCGAGTGTTTAGCTACGGTGCGGACTTGTTCGGAATCCGAGAGCGTTAGTTTTCGCGCCTTTTCGGCGGTCGCTAGTTAGCGAGTCGTCATTTGTGCAAACATATTTTTCATGTTTGCGCATTTAGGGCATAGCGACCGTTTTGGGCGCGCCGGTGTATTAATGCACACGTGCGTGCGTGTTAGGCTTTATAATAAACTACGTATGTATATGTGTAGGTATATGGTATATACGTATATTTATAAGTGTATGAATATATTTATATGGGTATGGGTATAAATTCTTAATTAAAATCAAATTTCATTTAGTTAATAGATTAGTGATTAAGTAGTTAGGATATATATATATATATATATATATATATATATATATATATATATATATATATATATATATATATATATATATATATATATAGGGTTTTTTTTCTTTAGGTTTAGGTTTTCATTTCCCTTCTTCCCCATTCGGCCGGCTGTCCAGGAGAAAAAAAAACCGCAAGCGGCGCTGTGCATCCCGAGCGATAGGCGAGAGGCGGAAGTCCGGGGCTACTCCGACCACCGGTTGACCGCCCAGACCCGCGTGAAATCGAGATTTGAGGCCGGATTCGTGCTCCTCTAGGCAAGATCTCCATTCCAAGGTAGCTATTTTGAGAGTTCCTCCCCGTTTTTTTTTCCGATCGGGCTGTGCATGTGCAGTTTTTTCCAATCTTTGATGGGTGGATTTCCTTCCCTCTTTGTTGTCCAGGATTTTCCCCCTTTTGCTTGTGGCCGGCGGTTGAGAAGAGGGAGCTTGCTCGTTTTTTTTTGTTGTTCTTCAAAGGCAAACCAAGGCAAGTGCATCCCTTGCCCTTGTCAAAGCTATTGCAATATAATTTCCTTGATTTTGATTTCAGATCTACTCTCCTAACTATTTTTTTTTCCTTCCCCTTACTCACCCGAAATTTTTGGGGGCTAATCCTCCATACTCTAGGTTGCGGTTGCATGGTTAGGGGTGTTAGATCCGATGTTTTTTTTTGTGCCAAACAAGATATTAGATTGAATGTTGTATTTGAGGACTTTGCGTCATGCCCGGTTGCCGTTAAGGGTTGCGTCCCAGTTACGTTCAAAATCTCATGCTTGTTAGATTGCGTCCGAATTGAATCATTAGCTTACCGTTCTTTCTTGTGTTGTTAGAACTTGTGCAATAATCACCATTAGGGCGTGTCCAAAAGTTGAAGGTTAGAGTTGCTTGAACTTGCTTATTTATTCAATAAATTCGGTCGTGCTCACTTGCTAAAATAAATATTGTCCGTTTCCAATTAAGCTATAGCTTGTGGTTCTCTTCCATAGGTGAGAACTAAGACTAGCCCCGTTTCATTATGAAGTTAATTGCTTACGTTAGCATCAGATTAATCATCATTGTTAGTATCAAATTAATCGCGCGAGGATAGGTACTAAATTAATTATGTACGTCTTTGTATCTAATTAACTAGGCCTGTTCGGTGTCTAATCTACTCCTTTTATTATGATGACCAACTATTGGCGCATGTCTAGCAGAACGACGAACTACTTGCATAATTATAGTGCCGCTCTGTTTTCAACTTATTTATGTCAAATCACTGATCTGGACAACTCGACGTTCGGCCGTCGGTTGGTACTTAGGGTTCTTAGGTGATGTGCTCTAGTGGAATAGGGTTGTGGTGATTTCTTGGTGGTTCATGGAACTACCAGTGATGGTTTTGTTTTGAGTTACTTAGTGCTGGAGCAGGATGTGATTTTGAGGTGGGTCGGACCGATGCCGCCACCCTTGTTTTACTTCTTGTCTCATTAAGACAATGTGAGCTGTTTGGTTGAGTTGGACCGATGCCACCACCACAGCACCTTGAGATGTTTAGGCCTGTGAGACGTGGTTGGACCGTTGCCACCAGTCTAGGCCCTTATTTCTGACCTTTTGTCCATCTCCAGTACTAGGTGACTCTTTCTGCTCTAGCTTCATACATGGATTTATTATTTTGCTAATCATTCCTGCAGAGATTTGTGAGGCTTGACTTCACCCGTGCACTTGGTGTACCCCTTTTTACTTACTCGTGGCGAGTATTTTTCCTGCACTCGTTTACTTTAGCTCTTACCTGTTTCACTTCTCCCTTATGCTACTGTTTCTTTTCATATATTTATATGCATTGCTTTGCTGAGGTGTTCCCTTCTTTGAATGTCTCAGGTTCAGGTTCATAGCCGACTGAGCGGCTAGGGTTCTTCTGGAGTTTGCTAGTGCTATAGCTGCTGCTGAGTTCTTTTCCTCACTCCTGGGAGGTAGTTTCTTTAGACTTGTAGTACAGATATACCTACTCACCAGTGGGTTCGTGTCAGTTGTTGGCGCCCACTGGTGGTTTCTTTTTTTTAGATGCTTTGTACTTTGCTTATACTGCTAGATTTCCTGTTTTGGAGTTTATTCAACTTGTTTCTGGGATGATTTATGTTAGGTTGCTAGTTACTTTAAAACCTATAAAAGAAAATAATTATTATACCAAAAATATAGTCATCATGTTTTCCTTTCTAAAAAGCTCAATCACTATTTTTAAACCACGTACAAAGGGTATTTCCTATATATAGTATATAAATTAAATTTAGGGTTTTGCATAGCATTAGGCGTCCCCTGGGGACGCATAAGCATTCTCTTAGGATGTTGAAAAAAAAAATAAATAAAGTATTTTCCGCTACGTATAAGTATAATTTTGAAGGGTGGACTAGTTGATCCACGAAGCCGAGGGATACGGCCTCAAAAAAAATATAATTGGTTTTCTCAGCATTAAAGTTTTGAACTTTCATAGTCTTAGCAGTTGGTGGTTGCCTGAGCGTCGACAGTTATCCCCTGTCCGACGTAGCATCACAACGCGCGTTTTCTTCTACTCTGATACTTCTTAAATTTCGGAGAAAATGCGGGTTGTGACACTCAGAGCGATCACGAAGTAAGTATAACCACGTAGTGCGACAGTAATCATCAATAAATGTGATAAAGTAATGAAAACCAGAAATACTAGTAATCTTAAAAGGGCCCCATACATCAGCATGAACTAAATTAAAAGGAGCTGCGCTCCGAGTACAATGCGTAGGAAAAGAAGAACGCGGCTGCTTGCCGAAGATACATGACTCACACTGAAACGGATGAAGTGAGAGATCAGGAAGAGCCCGCTGGAGGACCGGCAGAGGGACATGCCCAAGACGTCGATGCCACTCAGTGGAAGAGACAGAAGAGAGAATGGTGGGAGAGTCGTCGAGAAGGTAGAGCTCGTTCCGCAGCGTGCCTTTACCAATGGTAGTTTGCGTTCACCGATCCTGTATAACAACAGAAGAAGATGTGAATATAACAAAACAATCAAGATCACTAGTAAGATGTCCAACAAATAGTAAATTGAACGGGGAGCTCGGAACATGAAGAGCCGAGCGAAGAGAGATCGACAGGTTGAGTGAAAGATCCGCCGAGCCGGAGACGGGAACCGTCGCCCTATTGGCCACAGTGATAGACTTCGGATACGACAAATCCGAGTACTGGGCAGGCCGTCGCAAAGTAATATGATGAGTGACACCTGAGTCCACGATCCAGCACGAGCTGGTGGATAAACAAGCAATACATGTGTTGGAGACGGAGGCAATGGAGGTAAAGGGCGGGTTGAGCATCCCCTGGAGTTGTTGGAGCTGAAGACGGACGACCTCAATATTAGGAGGAGCGGCAGAGGGGGCGTCAGTAACAACAGATGCCGTCGGACGAGGAGGATAACCAATTTTCTGGTAGCAGGTCGCCTCAAGGTGACCGTCTTTCCCGCAGTAGGAACACTTCATCCGACCCCGACCACCACACCCACCACGCCCACGGCCCCGAGAGCCCAAACGTCCGCCTCAAGTAGAGGTAGGAGGGGACGGTAGGAGCGAAGGAGCCTGCTGAAGAAGGGCCGGGGGAGAAGGAGCAGAAGTATCCGGAGGAGTTGACACGCAGAGAAGCATGAAGCAAACATCAGAGAAAGACGGTGTTGTGGGAGAAGCCAGGACCTGGGTGCGAATGCTCTGAATGTGAGACGGAAGACGGGCCATCATGATGGCAATACAGACAGATTCCTTCTGAGCGCGCTGAGCAACATGATCATTCGTGGACGGCTGATGCTGGATCCAGGCCTCAGCAAGGGTTTTGACGCGAGCGACAAAGGAGGTCATATCTGAAGCCCCGCCGGTGTCAAGAGCGAGAAGATCGGTGAGGATGTCGTAGATATGCTGAAGACTGTCGCGGCCTGAGTATAAGGAATGCAGCTCATCCCACATAGCCTTGGCGGTGTCATGGTACATTGCCATCTGATAAGGTTCACCATCCAAGGAATTAAGGAGCCACGTCTTAACGCGGCCATCATTGTGGAGTTAATCATCGGTAGGAGGAGAAGGAGGTGCCTGAGTAAGGTGAGGCAAGAGACCCTTGGCCTGAAGAACCCGTCTAACCGAATGCACCCAAGGGATAAAGTTTTTCTTCACAGAGTGAGAAATAGTGGTTATCCGCAGCTCATCACGTACTTCAGCAGAACAAACCGGGCGGTCTGCAGGACAAGCCAGGCGGTCAGTAGGCGGATTAGCCGCTGGGACAGTGGAGTCGACAAACGAGCCCATAGAAGCAGCTGGAGAAGGAGACCGCAGCGAGAAGAGCTGGAGATTGCACGATAGGGAGGGAAGGAGAAGACCGCGACCTGAATGCGGAAAAGCAACAGTCCGCACGGTCACACCGGACACCAGCGATCAGACAGATCGCGACCAAAATGCGGAAAGAAGATAGTCCGCACGGTCTAGGTGAGCACAACAGCGGTCAGAGCAAAGGAAGCCACAACAAGAAAGCGAGCGGACAGGGAGCGGAAACCGCGAGTAGAAGAACTCGAGCGGTTGGAGGAAGAGGCCGCGGTTATGATAAGCCGCGAGAAGAAGTCGCGAGTGGCAACACTCAAGCGACAAGAAGCGAGGAGAAGCTGTTCGCTGCGAACTGGAACAGTCCGCAGCGAACTGGAACAGTCCGCGACGAGAAGAAGAGACTGTTGGGGTTTCTCTATGAGGATGACACAACATTTGTGCACGCAGCGGAAGAATAAAACACATCAAGAAAACCCAAAAGAGATGGGATCGGGCCATGGTAGTTGAATCAAGAAGTTAACATACAACCAAGCAAAAATTACCTCGGTGGCGTTGAGTCACAACTCAACGGAGATGCTCCCAGCTTCGTCTTCTTGCTGGTGGCGAGTTCTACGCGGAATGATATCCACGTCTCTGCAGAAATCCACACGAGCGGGAGAACACCGATCTATCCGTCACACGGATAATCGGGAAGGAGAGAGACCGCACCTTGCTATTCCACGGACTGCTAGGTCCGCGCCAGGGATAACAACACCAGTGACAATCGCCGGAGAGGAGGAGGTCGACGGAGCGAGCACGGTGGCGGAACCCTTCCGTCGGCGGGATTCAGGATCGGCGGAACGAACGGAACGAGGCGGAACACTTCCGTCGCGGGATTCGATCGGTGAGAGATAATACCCGAAAACCCTAAGTATCTATTTATACCAAAGACATAAATAAACTTAGGAATATCGCTATCCGCAGACCACCTAGAAAATTAGGGTTCCAGAATCGGCGAGAATCACCTAGCAGATTCGGTGAGAATCAATCGGCGAGAATCCCCTAGCAGATTCGGCGAGAATCACCTAGCAAATTCGGTGAGAATCAATCGGCGAGAATCACCTAGGATCGGCGAGAATCAGCTAGGTTCGGCGAGAATCAGTCGGCGAGTATCACTTAGGATCGACGAGAATCAGAGTACAATACTCGACGATTCTCGCCGAACGTGGGTTGACGATACACGACTATTCTTACCAATCCTTCAAGGCAACATTTGCCCAACCCGACGATCCTTTAAGGCAACACTTTGCCCATAACCCCATTCAGGTCGGTGATTGGTAACCTTTACCAACACAGTCAATCATCCAACTTCTCCACATCTCTTATGTGCGAGCCTGCAGGCTCGTATCGCGTTGGCAGTGAGATTACATGTTTGACCACTTCTAGATCACCATGGTAACTCCAACAATCTCCCACTTGATCTTTAAAGTATCAAACCAAAAACCTCACAAACAATGAGCGGCATCTAGCAATGCATCATTGCTCCCCAAGCAATAAGAGTTTATAACTCATAAGCCTTTATGACCAATGTATCAGCGTTGTCTTTGTCCCTTTGTCCCTTACATCCGGAAAAAACTAGAGGCATGGACCGTGTCACCCTCGTAATAGCTCAGTCCAAGTTTCTTGATCCACGACGGACTTCCAGGGAATGGTGAGTCCAATATCACATATTGACTCAACCAAGCATGGCCATGCATTTCTCAGTCCAGTTCCATCAAGGGGCCCATGGATGCAACTCCTGTCATACAGGAGGACAAATCCCATATCTGCTCACACACAAACACCCAACTGATTCGTAACATGCCCAACAACCACCCTTATCATCAACCTTTCTCAAGGAAGACTTTAGATGACATCAAAGCACGCTCTTCCTTACTTGATGAATGCTGTGACTTCAGGTCAAAGAACCACAACACCATTGTTAATTGAGACCTACTCGTGACACGATTGGATGACAATCCACAGAGTAGTCTCAGGTTGGGTCTGTCCAGTACAACTTGTTCACTAACAAGTACCCACGTGATGACTTGATATCACAATATCATGACCTGTGAGAACCGGTCATCAGTCAACGCACGTGCTAGCCTTCATGTACCATCATCACCCTTAGCTTCTATGATGATACTCGAACATGGACCTTTTAAGAATGAAGCTTCAAATAAATCATAGACTCTCACATTCAAGTCACGTACTTGATGTCCCATGGAAGCGAACATTCTAAGGGTATCTATTATGTTAACATTTAACTATCATATAGAAAAACTCATAATAAAAGAACTTGCCATTAATTGTAAGAGAAAAACTAGGTACACTGTTCATCATATGAACAAATGGCCAACAAAATACATGTTTACATGCAATCCACAAGATTCTCACTAGAGTTGATCATTTAGGTATCGTATACCCATCGATCTAGTATGACCATCATGCTTTCTCTGCGCGAGAGGCTTTGTCAGTGGATCCGCAATATTCTCCTCAGTCGGCACTCTGCAAATGTTCACATCTCCTCGTTCGACAATCTCACGAATAAGATGAAACCGCCGAAGTATGTGCTTGGAGCGCTGATGGGATCTAGGTTCCTTAGATTGTGCAATTGCACCATTGTTATCACAGTAGAGAACTACGAGACCAACAATGCTAGGAACTACATCAAGCTCGCTGATGAATTTCCTAATCCATACAGCCTCCTTCGCCGCATTAGCTGCGGCGATATACTCGGCCTCTGTTGTAGAATCCACAACTGTCTCTTGCTTGGAACTCTTCCAGCTCACAGCTCCTCCATTCAGGCAAAACACAAAACCTGACTGAGACTTGGAGTCGTCTCTATCAGTTTGGAAGCTAGCATCCGTGTAACCACTTACAACGAGCTCTTCCTCTCCACCATACACCAAGAACACATCCTTAGTCCTTCTCAAGTACTTCAAGACATTCTTGACTGCAATCCAGTGACACTCACCGGGGTCTGACTGATATCTGCTAGTCATGCTCAAAGAAAAGGAGACGTCGGGTCGAGTACATAACATCGCGTACATGATTGATCCAATTGCCGAAGCATATGGAATCAACTTCATGCGGTCCTTATCTTCACAAGACTTTGGACACTGGTCCTTAGAGAGATTCACACCATGAGACATGTGCAAAAATCCTTTCTTGAACTCAAGCATGTTGAACCGCTTCAACACCTTTTCGATGTACGTACTCTGGGTCAAACCCAATAACTTCTTCGATCTATCTCTATAGATCTTAATAGCGAGTATATAAGTCGCTTCACCCAAATCCTTCATTGAAAAGCAGTTCCATAGGTTGTTCTTAACAACTTTCGGAGTAGGAATGTCATTCCCAATCAACAGTATGTCATCTACATACAATATCAGGAAGACAACAATGCTTCCATTGATTCGCTTGTAAACACAGACTCATCTTCATTTTTGATGAAACCAAACTCTTTGATTTTCTCATCAAAACGAAGATTCCAACTTCGAGAGGCCTGTTTCAGTACATAGATGGACTTATTCAGCTTGCATATTTTAGTGGCTTCATCTGGGGATACAAAACCCTCGGGTTGTGTCATATACACTTCCTCAAGGAGGTTTCCATTAAGGAAATCCGTTTTGACATCCATCTGCCAGATCTCGTAGTCATAATACGCAACAACAGCAAGCAATATCCTTATGGACTTTACCATGACAACAGAGGAAAAGGTCTCATCATAGTCAATACTATGAATTTGCTTGAAACCCTTAGCCACCAGTCGCCCTTTGAATGTCTGTACATTCCCATCCATGTCGGTCTTCTTCTTGAAGACCCACTTGCACCCTATGGGTCGTACCCCTTCAGGTGGTTCCACCAAGTTCCAAACTTGGTTTGCATACATGGAGTCCATTTCGGATTTCATAGCCTCAAGCCATTTGTCGGAGTCCGGTCCATTCATAGCCTCTTGGTAGGTTGCTGGTTCATCATCATGATCCATAAGCAACACATTACCTATTTGAGACACGATAAATCCATATCTCTCAGGCTCAAACCTCGGTCTACCAGATCTACGTAGGACTTGTGTTTCTTGAGCAGGTTCTCTAGCTACAACATCTTGTAGTCCTGTCTCAGAATCCAATTCCGGTTCATTCACTACATGTGGTTCTTGAACTTCTTCAAGCTCTACCTTTTCAGTCTTTCTTGATAAGAACTCTTTCTCCAAGAAGACACCGGTTCTTACGACAAACACTTTGCCCTCAGACGGTATGTAAAAGTAATACCCTTTCGTTTCCTTAGGATATCCCACCAGATAACATTTATCTGATTTGAGTTCCAGCTTGTCAGACATTTGACGTCTCACGTATGCCTCACAGCCCTAAATTTTAATGAACGACATACTAGGACGCTTCCCAGTCCATATCTCATATGGTGTCTTCAGAACCGTTTTCGTTGGAGCGCGATTCAATGTCATTGCAGCAGTCTCTAAAGCAAAACCCCAAAAGGAAACAGGCAAGTCTGCATGACTAATCATCGAACGTACCATGTCTAACAGAGTACGATTTCTCCTATCAGACACACCATTATGTTGTGGTGTTCTAGATGGAGTGAGCTGTGATACAATACCACACTCTTTCAGATGATCACGGAACTCATGACTCAGGTATTCGCCACCTCGATCAGATCGGAGTGCTTAAACCCTTTTACTCAACTGGTTTTCTACTTCATTCTTGAACTCTTTGAACTTTTCAAAGCTCTCGGATTTGCACTTCATAAGATACACATATCCGTATCTACTGAAATCATCAGTAAATGTAACAAAGTAGAAATACCCACCTCTAGCCATGGAACTCATGGGTCCGCATACATCACTATGTACAACACCCAAGATATCCTCAGACCTCTCAGTATAACCAGTGAAAGGAGCTTTAGTCATCTTGCCTAACAAACAAGATTCGCATCGCTCAAATGATTCATAATCAAATGAGTCCAAAAGTCCATCTCTATGGAGCTTGGATATGCGCTTCTCGTTGATATGACACAAACGACAATGCCAGAGAAATGTAGGGTTCGAGTCATTTGTTTTTAGTCTTTTATTATTTTCTACATTACAGATCAGATGGTTCAAGTTCAAAACATAAAGACCATTAATCAATTGAGCTACAGCATAACAAACATCATTCTTAAATATAAAACAACAGTTGTTCTTAATTATAAAAGAAAATCCAATCATGTCCAAACATGAAATAGATATAATGTTTCTAGTTATGGCCGGAACAAAATAACAATTATCTAGTTCTATTACAAGCCCACTGGGCAAAGAGAGACGGTAAACCCCTACGGCTACAGCAGCAACTCTTGCTCCATTTCC
Organism: Platanthera guangdongensis; assembly: GCA_039583875.1. Classification (NCBI taxonomy): domain Eukaryota; kingdom Viridiplantae; phylum Streptophyta; class Magnoliopsida; order Asparagales; family Orchidaceae; genus Platanthera; species Platanthera guangdongensis. The sequence continues at coordinate 56,021,646 of CM077152.1, read as the reverse complement.
GACGTGGAGGTCCACCTCCCCTTTACTCAGCAATCTTCTCCTTTCCAGTTCCTGCACATTTGTACAAATGTGAGAACCACATCCGGTATCCAATACTCAAGATGAAGGAGTAGAAATGTTTATCTCTATAACGTGAACATTTGAAGCGGAAGTCATACCTCCCTTCATTTTCTGCAGACCTTCAATGTACGAAGGACAGTTCCTCCTCCAATGACCAGCCTTGCCACAGTGGTGGCATTTTCCTTCCTTTACCGTGCTTTTCTTTTTCATCAGTGCAGAAGACTTGAGCTCAAGATATGACTTAGGTCCCACCTTCGTCTTCTTAGAGCCCTTGGCCTTGCCCTTGCCCTTATGCACCATCAGTATGAGGCTGACAGGCTTGACCTTCTTCATATTGATTTCGGCAGTTCTCAACATGCCTAGGAGTTCGGACAGTGTCTTGTCTATTTCATTCATGTTGTAGTTCAAGACGAACTGTTCATAACTGTCCGGCAACGATTGCAGGATCAGATCTGTGGCCAACTCTTGACCAAGAGGAAAACCCAGCCTTTCAAGGTTCTCTATATACCCAATCATCTTGAGTACGTGAGTCCCTACTGAGTCTCGAACTCCCATCTTGCACTGAAACAATGCTTTTGTGACGTCGAACCTCTCTTGACGAGCCTGCCCTTGAAACATTTTCTTGAGATGCTCGTCAATCTCCTTGCACCCCATGTTCTCATGTTGCTTCTGAAGCTCAGAGATCATAGTGACAAGCATAAGACATTCCACATCTAAAGCATCATCAGTATACTTCTTATAAGCATCCTTCTCAGCACGGGAAGAGTTCCCGGTCGGCACCTCGGGGGCTACTTCTTCCAAGACATAGAGCTTTCGCTCTTGCCTGAGAACAATTCTCAGGTTCCTATACCAGTCCATGTAATTAGTCCCACTGAGCTTATCCTTCTCAAGGATGGATCTTAGAGACAACGTGGAGTGTGAAACACTTGCCATGAAATTCTACAAGAATTTATGCAGAATAAAATCAGTACCAAAATTTCAAATACAATTTGTTTTAATTTGGACTTCAATTAAAACACTCCCACTATTTTATTCGAAATGATAGCCCTCACTAACAATTCGGAGAGTTCATGCGAGCTACTCTCTTATTGGACAAGATCCATATTTCACCAACACAATGAGTCAGCTTTGGCTTTCCTCTCACGATGCGGTTATTTAGGTAGGCAACGCTTGCCAATTGCATCCTCATGCAATTCTTGTATGGTTGGTGAATAACTCCTTACTCACATCCATCATATGGTGCATGCCAACCCTATGCCTCTAGGCACTCAACCTTTGAGATCACCTAGTTAAGCTGGACCCGATGTCGATAGTGGGATATCACAATTATCCGCTCGCACCCTTACCAAGATAGATTAATGCACCTTGCTTTGGCAAGCCCACACTTCATCGATCGAGGCAGGAAGAGTGTCATCCATCGGAAGACATCCGAACACTTAATATTTGATGAAGAGATTTTGATTATAGGTTAACAGTTAACCATGATCAACATTTGATCAATGTGCACATCCAAAGAAAAACAATTTTTCTAAAACCACATGTATCTCTTATGTGCACAACCTGACACCATCAACATTTGATAGAAGGAAGGGCTAAATCTGAACATCCGGAAACTTTCAAATCCTCAGATTTACATGCATTGGACAAAAGCAAAGACAACTCAACTTAAAGCAGTAGACAAGCTCATCTCTCTATGTTGGATTCAAAATCCAAAACAAACTCGAGGGATGGTTACTGATAAGGAGACTACAATTTCTAACAATTAGAAATTTCCACGAAATCCCAGAAGTTCTTGGCGGGGTACCAAGACTAAATCTAGACATTTAGAACACTTCTAAATCCCTAGGTTTACACGCACTGGAATAACAAAACTTCCAATACAACAATCATGGCCGAAACCTGCCTCTGATACCACTGTTGGGGTTTCTCTATGAGGATGACACAACATTTGTGCACGCAGCGGAAGAATAAAACACATCAAGAAAACCCAAAAGAGATGGGATCGGACCATGGTAGTTGAATCAAGAAGTTAACATACAACCAAGCAAAAATTACCTCGGTGACGTTGAGTCACAACTCAACGGAGATGCTACAAGCTTCGTCTTCTTGCTGGTGGCGAGTTCTACGCGGAATGATATCCACGTCTCTGCAGAAATCCACACGAGCGGGAGAACACCGATCTATCCGTCGCACGGATAATCGGGAAGGAGAGAGACCGCACCTTGCTATTCCACGGACTGCTAGGTCCGCGCCAGGGATAGCAACACCAGCGACAATCGCCGGAGAGGAGGAGGTCGACAGAGCGAGCACGGCGGCGGAACTCTTCCGTCGGCAGGATTCGGGATCGGCGGAACGAACGGAACGAGGCGGAACACTTCCGTCGCGGGATTCGATCGGTGAGAGATAATACCCGAAAACCCTAAGTATCTATTTATACCAAAGGCATAAATAGACTTAGGAATATCGCTATCCGCAGACCACCCAGAAAATTAGGGTTCCAGAATCGGCGAGAATCACCTAGCAGATTCGGTGAGAATCAATCGGCGAGAATCACCTAGCAGATTCGGCGAGAATCACCTAGCAGATTCGGTGAGAATCAATCGGCGAGAATCACCTAGGATCGACGAGAATCAGCTAGGTTCGGCGAGAATCAGTCGGCGAGTATCACTTAGGATCGACGAGAATCAGAGTACAATACTCGACGATTCTCGCCGAACGTGGGTTGACGATACACGACTATTCTTACCAATCCTTCAAGACAACATTTGCCCAACCCGACGATCCTTTAAGGCAACACTTTGCCCATAACCCCATTCAGGTCGGTGATTGGTAACCTTTACCAACACAGTCAATCATCCAACTTCTCCACATCTCTTATGTGCGACCCTGCAGGCTCATATCGCGTTGGCAGTGAGATTACATGTTTGACCACTTCTAGATCACCATGGTAACTCCAACAGAGACAGGCCGTACGACGAGAGTTGAGAGAGACCGCGATCGACAGGAGCAGTTCGCGGGGGGGGGGGGGGGAAAGTCAGCTGACCGTAGAGAGGAGAGCCCGCAACGGTTAGGAGTAGTCCGCGGCCGGATAAACCAAGAGACAGTGAGACTGAAGAGAGTGCGGACAAGAGGAGCCCGCAACGGACAAGTATATCCCGCAGCGGACTGAGTGAGAACAGCGGGAGAAGTGGACCCCACGGGTCAGAGAGGAAGGAGGCTATAAGAAGCCCGATGAGGGTGGAACCACGGAGAGGAAGAGGGAGCAGAATCAGAGATGGAGGTCGCAGTTAGCTGGGCGGCTAAGGGAAAGAGGGCGCAGTTAGCCAAGCGGCTAAGGGAAAGAAACAGATAGAAGTTGCAGGCCGCAGGAGGGGAAGGAGACCGCCTAAGGTAGGCGGTTAAGAAGAGAGAGGCCGCCCAAGGAGGATCGCTCCCTCTGATACCATGTAGAAAGACCTCAAAAACTTATGTATATTTCTCAAGTGTGTAAATACAAAGAGAGAATACAAATATATAGGAGGAAGAAAGGAGAGAATCAATCCTATACATGATGTGAGACTAAAGAGGAGAGAAGAAAAAAGGAAAAATGGGCCCAATAATGGGCTCTTTACATGGGCTTTTCTAATAGCTCGCATCGTCCGCGCTCATTGTGACAACTTATTAAGGCGATTGTCTATTAAGTACCTGAATAAAAAAGATCCGTCAAATTAAGTATAATGTTAATTATGACAATCACTCAAAGGATCTATTAAAATTAAGTATATTTTAATTTAGGTAGTATTGAAATTAAGTTTAATTCTATTTTCGGGATTAATCTTTGATAGAAATTAATAAGAGAAAAAATCTTTTGTAAATCCCTATATTTGATCTTGAAATCTCTTTTAAAATTGGTTTCCTTTTATCAAAAAATACCTAAATGGTGTTTTAATTATTAAAGGCTTCGCCCCTCCAAAGGAATCAGCGTGGACAACATTCCGAAACAATGAACTTTTTTCTCTGTTTCGTGAAGGTCCAACCTGACACCCAGTTTGGTTCCTCCCTCATACCTAGCCCTAGTTTTGCGCCTGAACGGTCTCACCGATCTCCCAGCTGCCAGCCGAAGCCACCCAGTACGCCGACGACCATGCCTGCAAGCCTCCCTCGTTACTTTCATTCCTTCTGCGACTGGATCGAACAACTTTTTGTTCAAGTTGACGCCCTCTGTTAGCCACCGATTTGATTCCCACCTCCAAATAGACGACAGAGCCCTCTATCTTCCAATACTTTTGTAGAGGAAAATCTGGTTAGCTGAAAGGGCAAAAAACAGTCTGTTGTTTGCAGATCCAGTGCTGAAGCTGAATACAGAAGCATGACTTTGAGTACTTGTGAGCTTAAGTAGTTTACAGACACTTATGTTTGACTTAGGAGAGATCTATGATCATCCCCTGCCAATGTTCTGTTGCAACTAGACAACTATATATATTTCGAAGAATCCAGTGTTTCGTGAGAGGACAATGCATATTGAAGTTGACTGTCATTTTATCAGAGAAGAGGTATTGAAAAATCTAATCTGCACTCTGTTTGTCAGCTCTGATAAAGAGCTAGCCGATGTTTTTACCAGACCAGTATCCTCTTTTTCGGACGTCTGTGACAAGCTGGGCATGATTGACATATATGCTCCAGCTTGTGGGAGAGTGTTAGAACATGTGGAGTCCGGGAGGTCTGGCAGACGGGAGTGGCGGACAGGTCTGACGGACTGTCAGTTTGGTCTGGCGGTCTGCCTGTCTGCATGTCTGGTAGATCCGGCTGTGTTACTGCTTGGATGTTAGAGCTCTAGTTCTGGCGGTCTGGCGAGCTAGTTTGGTGATCTGGTTGTTGTCCTTTGCAACCGCACTGGAGTATCGCAGTGCGGTCTGGCGATCAACAAGAGTTAACCACAATGCAGTTTGGTGATTAGAGTTAGTGACGGTGCGGTCTGGTGACTTTCAAGGTCTTACTGCTATTGTCTGTTAGAGCCGGGTCTGACGATCAGCTGAGGTTAGTCACAGTTGCGGTCTGGCGGTTAGTACCTGCCTAACCACTCAACGACTTGCTTTTAAATAGTTATAATAAGTTGTTATTATTTAATGGTATACGAGTCATTCCCATTTATTTGTATATGCATATATTTAGTGTTTCACCCTTGCAAATAATATCTTTTCTTCAATTCTCATTTTCATGATGTCAGAGAGTGAGGTTAAGGAATTTGACCACTCATTGATCTTTGTTTTACTCAAAAAATCTTGTCGACGCTTTCGTCTACTCTGTTGAGTTATTTAAAGCGTGCATGCCATCGTGGACACATTTGTTCGCTTCCCCAGACTCTCATCGACGCAATCCAAATCCTCGACGACGCATTACAGACCCTTAATGCCACATTTTATCTTCTTCCATACATTTGCCGAAGCATTACAACCTTTAACAATGCCTTCTTGATTTCAAACGCTTGACGACAATTTCCAAAAAATTTGAGCACTCAACGACTCGCTTTCAAATGCTCAAATTCCTATAGATTCCTTCTTTACAACATGATCATGTTCTCCCGAAGATAAATCCTACTTCTTATCCTGAGACAGTCACTCGAATTAATCTCAAGAGCATCCAGAGGTTCTCAGCAACCCCTTTAGAGGAATCGTTGATCGCCTTATGTACAACCCCAATTTAGCGAGCACGACCAGACCCGACCCAAGAAAGGACCAGGTGAGCTTGACATAGCTGCGAGCACGATACTGAGGCGAGCTCGACATAGCTGCAAGCACGACACCAAGGCTAGTTCAACATAGCAGCGAGCTCTACACAACGTCAAGCTCAACAAGGTAATAGACTCGGTAAAAAAAAACAACAAACATGACGCCATCACGGGAAAGCGAGTCAACCTGGCGCGAGGCGAGCCCTCGTCTCCTTAAACCTGGGTACTCGTCCCGCCGCAAGAAATTTCCAATAAAACTATTTTTGGCTGTCCGCAGATTGTCAGGGTTTGCCCTTAGCCTCCTCGGACAACGAGATTCCGCAGTTCGCAGGCTAGTTCGGGGGTGCAGATAACAAAAAGCAGAAAGGCAGATGCCGATATTAGCAGACCAAAAAGATCGTTCTACCCTTGAGGAGAGTTTCCCTATAAATAGATCCCCAAAACACCTTGGAGAGGCAGACCAAACCTCCAAGAATTTCCGATTCCGCGAGCTCTTGCTATGTGCCATCCAAGGTGCCGAACTCAGTTTGTCTTTGGGAGGGGAAGTCGCGAGTAGCGCTTCCGGGCGTGTGGCGGGACCTCCCCGCATCAGCTCAAGGGGTCTGTAGGTAGGCATCTAACTGTTCACCTAGTGAGGTCTGACTCCGAGCTCGGAATACCTTGTTCTTGTGTTCCCGACGACGAGTCTAATAACCTGAACTGCTCCCTCTTAGTCCGAACTCCGTTGGACCGGTATCTGAGTTCCAACACCTTCGAGTTTCTGACTTGTTTTCCTTCAGTCCTCAATGGGAAGCCAGTCAGTCTAGGCTCGTCCCAACATTCTCTAACTCTTCACTATGCTAGTACGAAGTGAATCCAGTTATTATGTCTGCAGATTCATCGGCTACGTTGATGAATGTGACTGAGTTCTTGTCAAGACTCCCTTCTCTCCGAAGTCTTCATGCCATTACTGTGGAAAAGCTGAATGAAAAAAAAACTTCACCTTCTAGTCTGCTACCGTCTAGTTTAGGTCGTGTTCATGGTGCAGGGTCCGGAAGGAGTATCTCATAAAAGAGGTTGATCAATCAATTGAGCTGCCCCTTATGCCTATTTTTAGGGCATTCCTACATGTCATGGCATTGGCACCTTGACTCAAGTGAAGAACATCTGCCGGGGGACATCACTTGGGCTTATGACATTATCATAACCTCTTCAAATTGAAGCAACCCGGTGTTTCTACACATGCATGAAAAATCTAGATGCCAATGAACACTAGATGTCAATGTCCAAGAAAGCAAAAGGACAACCTCATGGTGATCATGTTTTTAACTGTAAAATCTAATATGATGTAAAATCTTAGGTTTTAAGCGGGGCTGCAATCCTTACCCTTGCGGATGTATACTTGTTGGATGGTCCAACATGAACCAAAAAAGAGATGCCAAAATTAGTCACACACTGCCTACCCAGACGGTCCACTCGTGGTTATAATAGGCCATGACTCTTCTATCTTTGACTCAGGTTTTGGAATAGAAAATGAGTGCGGTGGTTTAAACATGATATCAGAGCTAGGTTCACACCGAGGGGGACGTGTTGGACGGTCCAACATGAATCAAAAAGGCATGCCAAAATTAGTCTCACACTACCTACCCAGACGGTCCACTCGTGCTTATAATAGGCCCCGTCTCTCTTATCTTTGTCCCTGGTTTTGGAGTGGAAAATGTGTGCGGTGGTTAAACATGGTTCCATTGATGGGATTTGAACCCGAGTTTTGGATTGGAAAAAATGTGCGGTGGTTTAACATGGTATCAGAGCTAGGTTCATGCCGAGGGGGTGTGCTGGATGGTCTAGCATGAACCAAAAAAGGCATGCCAAAATTAGTCCCACACTGCCTACTCAGACGGTCCACTCGTGCTTATAATAGTTCTCTCCTCTCCTATCTTTGACCCTGGTTTTGGAATGGAAAATGAGTGCGGTGGTTTAACAATACTCACAAGTGATCAGAGCCTCCTCAATGACACCAACTCTAGTCCGTCTACCTGACCGCTCGACACTTGCAACTAGTTTTGCTCCAATTGGAGGACACATTCATGGAAGAAATTCTGGCCAACGACGAGGAGGTGGTCAAGGTCTTCCAAAGTGTATACATTGAGGTAGAATTGGACTCACTTAGGAGACCTGCTGTAGTGCATGGGTTCTCGACACATCGGTGCCTTAGATCATCAATCACATACACAACGACCAATTGTCTTATCATCGAAGTCCTTTGTGCTACCAGGCACTTCCAAGCAGAGAACAACAATTTCTAAGTTCTACAATTATCGATCCCATGTTTTGATACCATGTAACGAACTTTTTGAGGAAGTTGAAGTTCACGGCGTAGATTGAAGCCATTTGGACCTGGCCGCACCCTCTTAGGGTTTTCCACTTATGCACAAACTTAAATAGAGTTATATAAATATATGTTATGTGCCTTCTCGGAGTGACCGGAGGATGGCCGGAGACGAGTATGACGGTGGCTAGAGATGCAATAGAGCCGAACCACGACTTTCTAAGCGGTGCGTGCTCGAGAGAGGAGAGAGCTTCCAAAATCTCATTTGCTCGACAAAAAATAGATTTCTTTTTTGCATAACATTACATGACCCCAAGGGTCCCTTAAATAAAACATACAAGACGCACTTGTGCAAATCCCCGACGCAACCTAATAAGTCCCTATACAACCTAAAGACCGGACTATAATCAATACAACAAAACATAATAAAAAGACGCATCATAGTAATTGGTCCCGAATCCCATAACAAGATATCCCATATAATCACGTGATGTGGTCACCACATGGTTCCTCATCTTGTTTACCAACCTTCTTAAATAGGAAAAAGCAGATATATTGACTGATTTCTTCAAAAATATCTATTTGGGTCATTGAAAATGGTGACATGACGTTCTTTTGTGACCTACATGTCAAACGATATCCATAAGACTAGTTTATTTTTGTAGTTGATTAGGTAGTTTCTGTATTTTTAGCATATACGGAAACATCTATCACTTTTGTTTCGTTAATTTCTTTGTAAAAAGAGGAATCATCAATAATCACAACAGTCTTCAAATGATATATGTGAAAGAGGCCAACCTGGTTTAATGAGTCACATTTGTATCATTGTTGGAAGATGATGATCCTACAGGTCACAACAGTCGTGTAATTGCTAAACTAATTGAAAAGGCATTTCTTATGCTTTTATGTTGGCTGACATTCTCTCTCTATGTATATTGTTTAACTTTATAAACTGTGTTGATATTAGTATTATTATACTAATGTTTTCATGTGAAGAGATTTCGTCCCACATTGTCTCTCCATCTTTAAGAATCCCATGTAATCCTTTAAATATATGTATGGATGAATAATATAATAACTCATTTCCTTTCAACATTGTATCAGAGCCTTAGGGCTTAATCCCGAGTCCCGAGCTTATGCGTCAGCCTCTGCTTCTGCATCCGCTTGCTTGTCTCACGCATTCACCGTCTCGTGCATCCTTTGTCTCATCTCGCACATCCGCTCGCTCATCTCGCACATCCGCAATCGCGCATCCGCCGTTTCACGCATCTGCCTCCACAGTTGACGCTTGTCGCGTATCCGTAGTCTGCAGGCATGCCTCGCAACACTCGTCAGTAGCCACAGTCGCTCCCTATTCATCCTCTGCAAACAGTTGCCCGCTGTAGCCGCCTCCCTCCTCCAGCAGTCGCCAACCGCTTCTTCCTCCGTTCTTCGGCTGCATCCATCGCAGTTACCTCTTTAACCACTTTTATGACGGGTTTGTTGCTGTAACAACCCATAATTATAACATCTAATAATAATAATAATAAAACCATATTCCTTCCCTCTTATAACCCAAGAACGAGCCAACCCCTCCCCTCGATACTTCATTTCTTCCGGTCCAACTTCCTCTCGCGCGCCGCAACTCCCGATTCCGCTTCCTGCGCACTCCGACGACCCCGTCTCTGCCTCCCGCGCGCCTGTCAGCCCCCGCATCGCCTTCCAGTGGCCGAAGATCGCTCCTTCTATGACCGGCGCCTGTTCCTCTTCTCTTCCTCTGGCCGACAGACCCAGGATCCGACGGCTGCGCCTCCTGCTCCTCCTCAGGCCGACGGTTTCAGCAGCAGTCCCTTCCTTTTCTCCTTCTTCGGCCAGTGATGCAGCAAGTAAAGTCCTTCTCCGATAGCCCCCTTTTTCCTCTCCGCCGGCCGGTGAATCTCAAGAGCAGCGCTTAGGGTTTTCGCTCGAAACTCCTCTATGCAGATCTTGGAGCCTAGATCCGGCTTCCTTGGGTAAGGATCTCCGCTCAACTCATGTTTTCAGATTTTGCCCTAATTTTTTGGTGTTTTAAATTTTGCTCCAGTTAATGTATTTACGTTGATCCCTCTTGCGATTGTCGTATGTTCGTCTAACATCAATTTTGTTTGTATTTTCGGTGCCGCTCATTAGATCTAGTGATGGAATCGCCCCAAGCCCTCTCCGGTTTAGGGCTTCCCGAACTTAAGCGCCGCCAAAACCCCGCTTCCCTCGTGGTAGTTCCCTCTCCCCTCATCCTTGAGGGAGGTAAATTTCTAACCACTCATGTTGTGTAATACGATTGTCAAACACGCATGCAAGCGTAGGAATCTTGTTAATGCAATTTAAAATACATTTTTGATCTTGAACAGATTTAACTAGAGCTTTTAACTTTGCTTGCGCCGCTTAGCTATCGCTAGCGTTTTCAACGTCACCTTAAGACAAGTAGAGAACTCCCTCTCACTTACAAACTTGAGATTTAACTCTGCTACCGTTCCTTATGGTTCCGTTATAAACGTTATTTTTGTGTGTTTTTGCAAACCTCTGAACCCACATATTGTTGTCATAAAATAATATGATGAATAATCACCTACGTATGAAATTCGAAAATAAATCCGTAGTTGCAAGCAAATCTTTGAAATGTAGCGTCTAACTAGGCATCTGTCTGCCATTATGGTCACCACAAGCAAGATTACCTTTCCGACAAGACTTGCACGTAGATCTGATCGTGAAACATGTGCGCCCGCTATAACAACTACACATTTCATCGATCACGACTTACAACATATTACATGAATAATTTTAAGCTTTATCCCGGGGTAGGCTATCATTTCAGAAATGTCTGTTTGACTTAGATGTTGGTATGCTTACTAGTTTTGTTTCAAGGTACATCAATGTTCGATTATGCCTGTTTGTTTTGCTCACAATTTAATTGATTAATTTGCTCATGGTTTAATTTCTATGTTCTGTGACATTTTCCTTCTGTTTTGGATTTGCCTTAGTGTTCGTGACTGCGTCGCCGGCTCCTTGAGTTACTTCTCGTTCAACTACAGTTTTTCCTGGATGTTTTTCTTTTGTAGTTGCTTACATCAGGTTCTATGTATTTGTTTTCTTTACTGTCAGTGTGTTTTATCGTGTATTAGTTATTGTAAGTCATTTTCTCTTGTATTGTGGATAACTCCTAGTATGTTTCTAATGTAATAGATCATTTTATTTATGACATATTCATTGCGGTTGCTTATTGCATTCACTTCCGTTTCAGCACTGTGTGTAACATTAAATTTTTCAAGGAAATGCATGTACATTAAATTCTCACTGTTTTAAAATTTTAAGCGCTTCCGTATATTTATAAACCATAAATTATTCAATCAAATTAACTATTTCTAAACTATTTTCAGTATTCTCTGCATCCGCCTTAACATACATGGTTTTCTTTCCGCCCATGCCTGTGGTATCACGGCCCGCCCGAAGCGCACTCTGACTTTCGTCAAGACAGGTCGTGGCAGTTGGTATCAGAGGAAGGTTTGCTCCTAAAAGTGAAGTATTTTGACATTATTAAATATTTTGAACTTTATTATGTAAATATATTTACATGCATCATTGCTTCACTCACTTTATTATTATTTGTTGTTCGCGGCTGAAACCCACACACACTCACTCATAAACATGGGTAGTATGCGCGCGAATGTTAAAGGGTTATGGACAAACTTAACATTTTTGTGCATTTGAATTTCCACTAGGATATACACCGCTTGCGAATATTAAATTGTATGAGCGGTTTAATATTTTTAAGCGTGTTGACATTATAATCATAATATGCATGCCATGTTAAGTGATATGAGCGCTTAAAATGACATGTATATTCATTCATGCACATTCTTAAGAATGCATTTTAGACATAATTGTATTGCATGCATAACATAACTCATTGCACAAGTGTTAAACCAAGAATAACATATGATGATTGTACACGCATGAAGTTACAAATTTATTTGGCATTGCATGTGATTCATTGTCATTTAAACATGAGCATTAGCTAGAGTTGTCCAATGAAAATACTGTAACTAATTTATGATTTATGTATTTGACAGTATTAAAATGATAGAACCTTTTGTTTCTTAATCTTCTATGATTATCTTGATAGTCTCTCTTACTTGTTTCCTTTGTATTCCTTTCTAGATGGCCCCTAAGCGATCTCATCGCAAGAAGGCTACCCCTCCTGTTGGAGCAGCTTCTGGAGACGCCATAGCCCAGCTGTTGAGGCAGATTCTCGAGTGTCTCACACTCTTAGAAGAAGACCGACAAACTCCTGATACAGCTCTTGATTCCGGCAGCGCAGGGACAACTGGAGCTACTACTACCTCCGCTCTTGGAGCTACCCCTCCTGCACCTGCTTCGGTAATTGGCTCACTTGCTGACGCCCTGTTGGTCCCGCTCGTGTCAAGTCTGGCTACCCCTCCTGTGGCGATGACAGATACATTGTCGTTCAAGAGGCTGAATCCGCCATCCTTCAATGGTAGTCACGATTTCTTCGTCATTTCAGAGTGGCTCTCCCAGATGGAAAATAACTTCGAGTATGCCAGTGTTCCTGATGCACAAAAGGTTCATCTTGTGGCTTACCAGCTGACCGAGGATGCATACACCTGGTGGCTTCAGCGCCGAAGTCTCCCCAACTCTTCCGCTATGACCTGGGAGCAGTTCAAGAATGCGCTCATGGAGAAGTTTCTCTCGTCTGTGGAGCGCGACAAGTTAGCTGAGAGATTTCTGTCCCTTCAGCAGCCCGAGAGGACCGTGACTGAATATGAGATAGAGTTCTCTCGCCTATCTCTCCTTGTCGCAGAGTTCGTGCCCGATGAGTCTAAGGCTCCATTTGGTTCGGTGGTGGCGGATTGATTCAGCGGGTGGAAACAGAGTGTTCGAACCGGAGGGGGAGGTGGCTGCTCCAAACAGAGCTTTCTGGGGCGTTTCTCAAGGCGGGCGGGTGAAAACGGAGCAAACACCGCCGGGGGTTCATTTGTTTACCCTCCTTCCGGTGGCGTTTGCCCAAAACGGAGAAGCGAAACGCCCAAACAAATAGAGCCTAAGAAGATCAGTCGTTTCATGAAGGGCCTTCGACATGACTTCCGCCAGCATGTGGTAGCCCATGGCGCCACCACCTACGCCGAGACTATTGGAGCCGCCTTGCAGGGTGAAGCTATAGAGCTGGATCGTAATTCCAAGAAATTCCAGCATGGTACAAGCAATGCTGCTGCATCTGACCACAATCGCAAGGGTGCTCCACCTCAGGAGCAAAGTCCCAAGTCCCAGGAAGTGTGTGCCTACTACCACAAGGTTGTCCACATTGTCCATCTGTCGTTCCCTCTTAAAGAAGCAGAAGATGGTTGTACCTGCTCAGCAGCCCTAGGTGATGCTTGCCACTGGCTCCTCCGTCCGTGCCTTTTGTAAGAAAACGGGCCACTTGGTGAGAGACTGTCGCCGCAAGCTGAATACCTGCTTCAGATGTGTTCAGGTTGGACATCAAATCAAAGATTGTCCCGTGAAGGAAAGCCCAATCCCAGCTCCACCTCTGTAGGCTATTTCTGGAGCCCAAGAGAAGGGCAAAGGTTGTGCTGAACGTCACCACTCCGGGCGAGGCTCTCGCATCTACCTCCGCCATCTCTGGTATGTCTTATGTAAAGTTTTAAATTTTCATGCATCCTTTTGAATTACCTGTATTTAGTAGTGTATAATCATGAAATGTGTTTATGATGTTTAATTCTAAGGAGTTTTAGGGTCAAGAATAAGTGGATGCAAATCCTTGTCGATTCCGGGGCATCTCACTCTTTTATAACGCGCCATATCGTGAATATCCATAGTTGGCCTACTTCGCCACTCCAAGTCCTTTTCGAGATTTCTGTGCCCGGTCATCTACACCTGCCAACTAGAGGCATTCTCAATTGTCCGATACCGCTTGGTGAACTACAAGTCGTCGTCGATCTCATAGTCCTGGATATGACAGAATTCGACGTAATCTTGGATATGAACTGGCTGGTCGCGTATCGAGTAAAGCTGGACTCTGTGACAAAGATGGTTAATCTCAGTATCGATGAGAAGGACTACAACGTGCATGTTCAGACCACCCGCAGCCACTTGAAGGTAATTTTTGCCGTGCGCGCCACTCGGCTTCTTATCCAGGGATGTTTTGCTTGCTTTGTTTATGCTTCAAACTCGGATGCTGCCATACCTCAACTTGAGTCTATCCCGATTGCTTTCGAGTTCCCTGACGTGTTCCCCGCCGAGTTGTCTGGAATGCCTCCCGATCGTGATGCAGAGTTCTCCATTGATGTAGAGCCTGGAACGCGCCCCATATAAAGCTTTATACCGTATGGCACCGCGAGAATTGGAGGAGCTTAAATCGTAATTGGATGAGTTGCTTGAGCGTGGGTACATTCGTCACTGCTCTTCTCCTTGGGGAGCCCCCGTTCTCTTCGTTAAAAAGAAAGACGGATCCATGAGATTGTGCATCGACTATCGGGATTTGAACAAGGTAACCATCAAAAATAAGTATCCCCTCCCGCGTGTGGATGACCTATTTGATCAGCTCAAAGGTAGTACCGTCTTCTTCAAGATCGATCTCAGGTCGGGTTTGTTGAAACCGGAATCCGGCTTCTTGTGGAGTTCGACCCTTGGGGAAGGGGTGGTCTCGCGCCTACTTTGCTCCTGCAAGAAAAACAACGAAGAAGACAAGGAGAAACAGACCCAAGGGCTCGACAGGGAGGTCCCACCACAAACCCGGAAGATCCCTGAGCGCTTCCCCTCCTTAGCCAGAAGCCGAGCTAAGGTACTCTCAGAGAACGTGAGTAAGGAGGCACTGTCAGCGTTCCCTCTGAGGTACCCCTTGGGTCTTATTTATAGATTTTCAGAACCTGAACTGCCAATAACCGAAAGGACTGACCTGGAAATACCAAAAAGCCCTTGGTTGGGTCTGCCAACAGCCAAACTCCGCTGTCCTGAGCAGCTATGCGCAGTCCAACCTGGTCTGCCAACAACGAGGCGCCGCTGTTCTGTGTAGCTATTCGCACCCACGGGGAGTCAGCTCGCCTCCAATTCCCCTCCACGGGAGGAGGGCGCGACCTGGCTCTAGTGGCTCGCCTATCCTCCCTTTGCGAGCGCGAGCCGGACCGTCGCGACCTGCCTGTCTTCTGCCGGGGGGGACCGACGGCCAGGTCGCGTGTGGGGGCCGGCCGGCGGCCACCGCGACCCCGATCGGCTCGCTAGTCGCGGGTCGCCAAACTCATCTGCTTCGGCCAGTAATTCTCCGCGCGATCCGCTCGCTCGCCTCGCCCGGCTCGCTCGCCCGAAATAGGCGGGAGCGGGCCAGCCCTTCTGCCGCATACCCGTTTTGCCGCTTGGGTGCGGGTCGCGGGACTAGGTCTGCTCGACCTCCCCGGCGGGGCCCGCTCGCCGGACACGGGGTTGTACACAATCCCCGCTCTTTTTGATCTTGATTCAAGCTCGGAAAGAATCATCCAACCCGCGTGTTCGGCGAGTACTATGCTGAGCTGGCAGGGAATCTTCTGGTGGGGCCCCACTGTCCGGCTATAAATACATACCGCTGACCCCTGGAGGAGGCTCCCCAGATCCCCTCATTTTCCTCGAACAGACCAGTTTCTCGATGCCGGTCAGCGAAGAGGTGCGAGCTCGCCTGGCGGCAGCGGGCCTGAAGACTCAGGAGGAGGCCCTCGAGGCCGCCCCTTGGCTAGCATGTGGGTCTCCCGGCCCTCTCTTTAGGCCGGCGAAGGGAAAGATTGTTAGGCGGTCTCTGGCGGGTGACTGTCCGGGCTCCAGCTCGGCGGCGGGTGTTGAGGTCGTCCCTGGGGTACGTGACCTTCCGCGGATTATCGCTGTACCTCTGATCTTTTGTTTTGCAGGCAATTCCTTGTGAAGAGGTGGGGAACGGGGGAGAGGATCGCCCCCTCCCTTGTCGCCTGAGAGGGTCGCTAGTTCCCCAGGTCTGGACCGCCCACCTCCGGAAACCCCCCGCCCGCCGGCTCCCCACGGACTGGGAAAATCTCTTGAGACCCTCGAGGGAGAAACCTTTCAGGGTCGGTCGGGCTCCTCTCGCCCATCCGTCGGCGCGGGCGACGTGCCAACCCCTGGTGAGCTGGTACTTACCGTTGGCTTTGTCCTTGTTCGCTCCTTCTGACTCGCCCCGTTTGTAGGCTACAACAGGGCCTCCTCCGAAACTGAGACGAGCGAAGGGTATTCGCCTCCGCCCGACGTGGACAGTGTCTCTGATTACCTGGGCGACCCGACCGATGCGGTGGGGATGAAGAGGCAGGTGACGCGGCTGTTCCAAAAACACACGCTGCTGCTGCAGGAGATCGTGAAGAGGGTCGATGAAGACAAGGCCGAGACCGAGGCCCGACTCGCGGCCTTGGAGGGACCTCCGCGCGCAGCGGAAGACGACGATGTCACTTCACCGGGCGTGCACATAACGCGAGCCGAGGGGCATCTTAGGAGCGCCACAGAGCAAGTCGGCCTGGCTCAGCGGGAACTGGTGGCGGTTCGCGATTACCACGACCCTCGCGTGCCGCCGCGATCGGGAACGAAGCGGCGGCACAGGTGGAAGTGGGTCGAGTACTGATCCAGCCTTCTGCCCCCCGCTTGCGGGATACCGCGGGGTTGCTGTTATTTCAAAGTTATCTTGTATTTGTAACCACTCGCGACTCTTTTTGCCCGCATATGGGCCTAACTTTTTACTGCTGAGGTTTATTGAAATTATCATGCTGTTGCTCTTGCTCTCTGTGGGCGGGTTAAGGGAAAGATCCGCTCTTCCCCTCGCGCTGATCGGGGCGAGGGCGAGCCGAGGAGCTCTCCAGACGGGAGCCTCCCGACTCGCGCGGAATCCCGGGCGGGTGCGGGCCGAGACTCGCCCGCTCGGGTCTTCCGCGGACGCGGCCGGGCGAGAACCGCGCCCGATCGGCCTTTGGGGTGCGGTTGCGCGCTGGGAAGTCGAACCGTCGGGCTGATTTTTGCTATCTGCACCCCCTCTTTCGGCGGGAAGTTTCCCGCCCTTTCTCTTTCCCTATAAATAGGCCTTGCTGGCTCTTATTCCCTCACCGATTCCAAACGTCCTCTCGCTTCCTTTTTCCCGCGAAGTACGGTTCGCGCTCGCCTTCTGGCTCTATCTCGCGCGTTCGGCGGCGATTCGGTGGGAATGGGCGGAGGCGGCGGCGACGTGGACGGACGGAGTAAGTGGGCCTGGACCTTCTCGGAGCACGATTTTCCTCACGCCGTCATCTCTGAACGCGAGTACCTGGACGCTCTTGGCGACCACGTTCCGCCGGACTTTTCTGCGAGACGGCCCGGGGATAGAGAAAAGATCAACGACTTATCCGGGGACGAGCTCGCCATCTCTCTAGCCCACTTTGAGGTGGGCCTGCGACTCCCCCTGTGGCCCGAGGTGCGCCAGGTGCTGAAATACTTCAGGGTCGTCCTAGGTCAGATGACCCCGAACTCCATAGCCGTTGTGGTGGGGTTCGCCTGTTTCCTGCGAGAGGAGCGAGTGGAGTTCAGCCTCGCCGTTTTCCGGAAACTGTTTTCCTTCCGGGCGAATCGGGACGGGACCGCCTACTTCTCCAGCGCCCACCTCAAGGTGCGGGAGACAGTCAATAAGAGTCATAATTGGCTCAAGAAGTTCCTGTTCGTCAAAGGGGATTTCGGCAACGTCCCCTTCTCGCCGGTGCAGCTTAGCGAGGCGAGCTACCGGCCGACCAGCCTAGGCGGTCATGAAGCCGACTTGTGCGCGTTCTTTGCCGGGAAGAATTTTGAGTTGCGTACCTGCGCCGCCATCTTGGCGACCTCGCCGCCGTCCCGCCAGGGAGAGGTTTGCCACTCGCCGCTGTTCTGCCTTACCCCCCCCCCCCCCCCCCATTTTTCCTTTATCTCACCCCTCCTCCTTTGCAGGTGAGCGCGACATCCCTCTTCACCCCCCTTACGAGAGCGCCCGGATCCCCCCCGGGGTTCTCGCCCGAGCTCAGGCTGCGGATGCCGCTCAGCGCGACATCCCGTCGGTCCCGGCCAAGAAGCGGTCGGGTGGCGGACAGCCCTCCCCTCCGCCGAAGGCGGCGAAGACCGCGGGTCAGCAACCCGCCGCGAGCCAAAGGAAAGGCAAGGCCCCTGTGGGCCTTCCGGCCGAGGGCCCTTCGCCCCCGCTGGTTGCTTCGACCAGCGATACCCCGGACAGGGCGGCGGGCACCTCCGCGCCGCCGGACGGGTCTCAAGCTGCCGCGAAGCCGGTGCCGAGGGGTCACCGCAACTTCGGCTACGGCGAGAGATATCTGGACGAGCTCGGCGCGCCGCTCCTTTCGTGGGACAAGGAGTCGAATCGCGCCGCGATCTCGACCTTGCTGCCGAGTTGGATGGAGCAGGACACCATCGGCGGGGAGGCCTACAACTTCTCGTTCGGCCTGTACTCGCGAGAAGACGCCGCCATCTACGACAAAGAGGTGACGCGGGTATTGGTTCACGAGAGCGCGCGGGCCCAGCTACGCGGCCTGGAGCTAGCTCTTATTGTAGGGAGGCGCTGCACCCAACTGGAGCGGAACGCCACCTCCCTGAAGAAGCTGGCGGACGAGAGGGAGGAGGCTCAGAAGCTCGCTCAGGAGGACGCGAACCTTCATAGGAGGAGGGCCGACGCGGCAGAGGAGTCCCTCGCGCAGTACCTGGGCGGGGTGGTACGCACTCATCCTGAACTACCGCCCCTTCTCGCGAATGCAGTTCACGATTCTTCTTCTTCCTTTTCCCAGGACGCGGCGACGGCGAGCCGGATGGGTGCCGAGATCGCCACCCTTGGCCAGGACAAGGCGATGCTGGAGGCGCGAGTACGCGAGCTGGAAGCCGCCGCCGCTGTACCTCCTCCAGACAGCAGGGTCTGTCCGCTCGACCACCTCTCCGACTACGACTTGGAGGTGCTAATGCAAAAGAACGCCGCCAGCGCCGCGAAATACACGATGCAAATGCTGCGACGCGCGGATCTCCTCAAGAGTGAGGCGGCGGAACTCTCGGCGGGCGACGTGGTGCCGGCGTTATTCCTTCCCGTGCCGGACCCTGGGGACAAATCCTTCCGGCCCGTTTAGGACTTCTCCCCCCGGATCTCGCGTCACCCCCGCTTTTTGTCATTTGTTTGTCAGATGTATATTATCATGTGTGTTTACCTGTTTTAAGATGTACGCGCGGGCTGCGCCTAGACTTTGCGATTTTCACCTATTATTGCTTTTATAAATGCTCTCTCGCCCGCCTTATTCGTATATTTGCTATTGCCGTGCAACACGACCTGCCTCTGCGGCCCAGCCCCGATGATGCGGCTGCTCGCCCGCCAAGCGAGGCGAGTTGGCTCTCCCTTTGCCTGAGTTATCGAATCTCTTGCGGGTTCTTCGCCTAGGTCTCTGCCTCCCGTTCGGCCGTCTTTCTTGGGGCTGGGTGGTCATGTTTGACCCCTTTTTGGTTTACTTTTGTGATTCCGACCCGCTATTAACACCATTCGAGTAGTCCCCGGCCTTGCCGGCTAGGTGGGAGACCGGCAGCGTGATTCGTTCTGGGTCGCAAACCATTGCTATCGAGTGACTTCCGGCCCTGCCAGCTAGGTGAGAGCCTGGCAGCGGGATCTTCTCGAGGCTAGGGATGACACCGAGTGACTTCCGGCCCTGCAAGCTAGATGGGAGCCTGGCAGCGGGATCTTCTCGGGGTCCAAACACATTCCATCGAGTGACTTCCGACCCTGCCAGGTAGGTGAGAGCCTGGCAGCGGGATCTTCTCGAGGCTAGGGATGACACCGAGTGACTTCCGGCCCTGCAAGCTAGATGAGAGCCTGGCAGCGGCCAGCGGGATCTTCTCGGGGTCCAAACACATTCCATCGAGTGACTTCCGGCCCTGCCAGCTAGGTGAGAGCCTGACAGCGGGATCTTCTCGAGGCTAGGGATGACACCGAGTGACTTTCGGCCCTGCCAGCTAGGTGAGAGCCTGGCAGCGGGATCTTCTCGGGGTCCAAACACATTCCATCGAGTGACTTCCGGCCCTGCCAGCTAGGTGAGAGCCTGGCAGCGGGATCTTCTCGAGGCTAGGGATGACACCGAGTGACTTCCGGCCCTGCCAGCTAGGTGAGAGCCTGACAGCGGGATCTTCTCGGGGTCCAAACACATTCCATCGAGTGACTTCCGGCCCTGCCAGCTAGGTGAGAGCCTGGCAGCGGGATCTTCTCGAGGCTAGGGATGACACCGAGTGACTTCCGGCCCTGCCAGCTAGGTGAGAGCCTGACAGCGGGATCTTCTCGGGGTCCAAACTCATTCCATCGAGTGACTTCCGGCCCTGCCAGCTAGGTGAGAGCCTGACAGCGGGATCTTCTCGAGGCTAGGGATGACACCGAGTGACTTCCGGCCCTGCCAGCTAGGTGAGAGCCTGACAGCGGGATCTTCTCGGGGTCCAAACTCATTCCAATTCTCTATGCTAGCTGGCTGCGGCGATACTGGGGGGGGGGGGGGGGAAGGAATTCACTATAACCAACGTGTTGCTTACAGGTGCTTAGGGAAAAAATCTTTTCAGGTCGTCTCCACTCCAGGTGAGACTCAGGGTCTCGCCCTCTACATTTTGGATCCGATAGCCCCCTGACTTCAAAGCTTCTTTCACAATAAATGGCCCCTCCCAGCTGGGGTTGAGCTTCCCCACGGACGCTGACCTCCCTGCCGCGTCCACCTTCTTCAGCACCAGGTCCCCTTCCGCGAACTGCTTGACCCTGACATGCTTGTCAAAGTATTTTGCCATCCTCCTTTTGACCTCCTCCTGTCGGATGGCCGAAAGGTCCCTCAACTCTTCCACCATGTCAAGGGAGAGTCTCAGCTCCCCCTCGTTCTCGGCTCGCCATTCCTCTCGGTCCTCCCTGGCCGCCCCGACTCGCGGCATTTGGACTTCAAATTCTATGGGGAGCACCGCCTCGCACCCATGGGAGAGCTTGAAGGGGGTCTCCCCCGTAGCTGTGTTAGGGGTGGTTCTTAGGGCCCAGAAAACAGCGGGGAGCTGCTCCACCCAACTCCCCCTCAAATTCTCCACCTTTTTCTTGAGGAGATTGACGATGATCTTGTTCGCGGCCTCCACCTGCCCGTTGCTCCTGAGGTGGTGGACCGAGGCGAACCTGAGGTCGATTCCAAGCTGCTCGCAGAAGCTGGTGAACTCGGCGCTGGCGAACTGCGGTCCGTTGTCGGTGACGATGGCCTGGGGCAGCTCATGGCGACAGATGATCTCCCCACAGACAAAGTTCCTGACCACTTGGGAGGTCACCTTGGCCAACGCCTTCACCTCCATCCACTTCGAGAAGTAGTCGATTATCACCAGGAGGAACCTTCTCTGACCGCTGGTCTGGGGAAACGGTCCAACCAAATCCATTCCCCAGATTGCAAAGGGCCAGGGGGCCGTGATACTCTTGAGCTGTTGGGCCGGCTGTAGCTGGAGGGGGGCAAACAACTGGCACTTATGACATCTCCTTGCGAACTCCGCGGCGTCTCGGCCCAGGGTGGGCCAGAAATACCCTTGCCTGACTATCCTCCCCTCCAGGGTCCGACTCCCGGAATGACTCCCGCACTCCCCGGAGTGGACTTCCTCCAAGATCCTCTGCGCCTCATCCTCGGCTACGCAGCGAGCCAGCATCCCGGAGAGGGTCTTCCTGTATAGCTGCCCGTCCTTAAGGAGGTAGTAAGCGGACTTGTGCCTCAGCTTCTTCCTGTCTACCCCCTCCGGATATTCTCCCGTGGAGAGGAAAACTATTACTGGATCCATCCACGAAGCCTGCTGGTCGATCTCCATGAGCTCCCCTTCTTCGATGGAGGGGCGGAACAGGTCGGTGATGGTGCCCCCCACCCGGGGGCCATGCTTTGCTAGTTGGTCGGCCTGTTCATTCTCTCCCCTTGGCACGTGTCGGATGGAGAAGGTCTGGAAGGTCCCTATGACCCCCTTCACTTTGGCCAAGTATAACTTCAGAGCGGGCTCCCTTGCTTCGAACTCCCCGTTGATCTGGGAAGCCACCACCATGGAGTCGGTTAGGACCTCCACATCCAGCACCCCAACTCCCTGGCCAGGCGCAGCCCCGCTATCACTGCTTCGTACTCGGCCTGGTTGTTGGTAATGGGAAAATGCACCACCACCGTCTGCTCAATCTGAGTCCCTTGGGGGCTTTCCAGAACCACCCCTACTCCAAGAGAATGCCTTCCTGAGGCTCCATCCACCCTCACCTTCCAAGGAGTCGGGCGGGTGAGCTCCTCCTCCGCTACTTCTACCACGTAGTCGGCCAGGAAGTCGGCCATCGCCTGAGCTTTGATTGAGAGCCGCGGAACGAAGGAGACATCGAACTCGCTCAGCTCCACCGACCACTTGGCCAGCCGGCCTGAATGCTCCACCCCCTCGAAGATGTTGCAGAGAGGATGGTCGGTCACCACTCGGATTGAGTGTGCCTGGAAGTAAGGTCGCAGCCTCCGAGCCGAGATGATTAGTGCGAATGCAAGCTTCTCCAAGATCGGATACCGGAGCTCGGCCTTCCTCAGGACCCGACTGACGTAATAAATAGGGAGCTGCCTCTTCCCTTCTTCACGCACCAAGACGGAGCTCAAGGCCTCTGCCCCGACCCCGAGATATAAGAACAAATCCTCACCCTCCTTCGGCCCTTGGAGCAGCGGAGCCTGTGTCAACTGCGCCTTGAGGGCCTGGAACGCCTCCTCGCATTCCTTGGTCCATTCGAACCTCTGGCCTCCCCTCAGCGTTTTGAAGAAGGGGGAGCACTTCTCCCCTGCCCGAGAAAGGAAGCGACTCAGCCCTGCTAGCTTCCCTGTCAACCGTTGGACTTCCTTTGCATTCCGCGGGGACCTAGCTCCAAGATAGCCTTGACCTTGTCTGGATTCGGCTCGACCCCCGCGGGGTGAGGAGATGCCCCAGGAACTTCCCCCGGCCGGCCCTAAAGACACACTTAAGGGGATTCATCCGCATCTTGTATCTGCGTAGGGTGGCGAAGGTCTCCTCCAAGTCCCGGAGGTGGGAGTCCACATCCCGGCTTTTGATCATGAGGTCGTCCACGTACACCTCCAAGTTCCTCCCCCTTTGCTCCTTGAAGACCCTGTCCATCATTTTTTGGTAGGTGGCCCCAGCGTTTTTCAGCCCGAATGACATCATCTTGTAGCAGTAGCAGCCGTCCCCTGTGATGAATGAGACATCCTTGATGTCCGGGGGGTGCATCCTGATCTGATGGTAACACAATCGCCAGCGGCCGTCTCCTTTTTTGACCATCACAACGTTGGAGACCCAGCCGGGGTACTGAATCTCGGACACGAAGCCAGTCTTGAGAAGCTTCGCCACCTCCTCCCTGATGGGTTCCGCCAGCTTGTCTGCCGTGGATCTCTTTTTCTGCTGGACGGGGCGTGTCCCCGGGTCCAAGTTGAGGCGGTGGCAGGCCACATCCGCGTCAACCCCCGGCATCTCCGCGGCGTTACAGGCGAAGACGTCCACGTTCTTCTGGATGCACTCCAGCATCCTGCCTTGGTCCTCCGGGGTCAGCCCTCCGCTGACACGAACCTTCTCCATCCTTCCTCCCCGGGTGACCACCTCCAGCTCCACCACTTCCTCTGCCGCCTCCAGCCTGGACCGCTCCCCCCATCCTTCGGCGTCCCCTTCCTCCGGAACGGGGACCTCTACCTCCATCTCTCCTCCCACGGCCCTAACTTCGGACACCTCCTCCAGATCTCCTCCTGCCGCCTTCTCTGCGCAGTCCTTCACTCCCAGCTCCTCCCCTCCTGCTTCCTGCTCGACCTTCTCCATCCTCCGCCCCATCTCCTCGGCTCTCTCCTGCCAAGAGATGGTGTTCACCGCGGTGACATAGCACTCCCGTGCCACCTTTGGGTCCCCCCTAACCCTGACCTGCACCCCCTCAGCGTTGAACTTCAAGCACTGATGGAAAGATGAGGGGACGCAGCGGAAGGCGCTGATCAGGGGCCTCCCGAAGATTGCGCTGTAGCTGCTGGGGGCGTCCACAATGACGAACTTGCAGTTTCGGGACTGCCCCCCCAGGGTGACATGGAGACCGACTCCTCCCTCTACTTCCTTCCTTTCTCCCGAGAACCCGAAGAAGGGCCTGTCCGAGGCCAGCACTCTCTTAGCCTCCACCTGCATCGCGTCAAACGCCTTTTTGAAGACGACGTTGACAGAGCTCCCATTGTCCACGAGGATTCGTGAGACAGTGGAATTCTCGATGACGGCCTTGATGACCAGCGCATCACAGAACAGATCCTCGTGGTCTGGCATATCACTTCTGGAGAAGGTGATCCTCTCCTCCGGCGGCGGGGTTTGGGATGTAGAGGCGACGCTCCGCCGGTACATGGTGTGGAGGCTTGCCTTGCGGGAAGCCTCGATCCCTACTCCCCCGTGGATCACTCCGATCCCTCCTCGGGTCCCGACATCAACCCGGTCCTCGCAACGATCCTCCTCCGCCCGAGGCAGGACCTCCTCGATCCTCACTTCTTGCCGCGCCTCCTCCTGCTGCTGCTGCCGCTCCCTATTCCCTCTCATCTCCAAGAACTCCGGGCACGTGGCTGTTGCGTGCCCCTCTTCCTGATGGAAGTCGCAGTAGGGCAGCTCTACCCTGAACTCCCTTCTCCTCCTCATGATCCCCCTCCTTGCTCCCAAAGCTATGGCCATGGCCTCCTCCTGATCGGGGAGCCGGGGCCTCTGGCCGTGCCTCCAGCCCGGAGGGTGGAACTGGTCCTGCCTCCCCTGATAGTGACCCCTTCCGAAGTACCCTCTCTGTGGCCCTTGCCCCTGCCCTTCAGGTCTCCAGCCCAGCTGACGGTCGGGCTCCTGGTGCCCCCACCTCGGCTGCTGCTGCCACTGGAGCTGCCTCTGCTCCCTCTGCCTAGGCTCCCCTCTTCTCTCTTCCTGTCCTCTTCCTCCCTTCAGCTCCTTTTCCTCCTCCGTCGCCCACCTGGCCAGCTTCCTTGCGAATTCCGGGTTCGACGCCTCCCCGTCGACCTCTCTTGCCGCCCTCTCCATCAACCCCTCGTAGGAGAGAGGGGGAACTCTCTTCAGCTCCATTCGGAAGAAACCCTGCTGTAGGCCCAGGGTGAAAGCCATCATCAGACTATGGCCCGACATCTCCTGGACCTGGGTAACCTCCTCCTGAAATCGATCCACATAGCTCCCCAAAGTCTCGTTCGCTCCTTGCTTAATGTGGAACAACGACTCAGACTCCTTCTTCCTCTTCTTCGAAGTAGTGAACCTCAACATGAACCCTCGGCGAAGGTCCTCAAAACAGTAGATGGAGCTGGCCGGGAGCTGGTGGAACCACTCCCTTGCCTTCTCTCGGAGGGTGATGACGAAGAGACGGCACTTGAATCCGTCCGACATCTGACGGATGGAGACCACGTCTTCGAACCATTGGACGTGCTGAACCGGGTCTCCCTTCCCGGTGTAATAGGACATCTCGGGCTCCCTGAACCCTTCTGGTACTGGTGCTGAGGAAACCAGCTCGCTGAAAGGACTGCATCCCCCCACTGGGCGAGCCGGCGAATCTCGCGGACCCAGTTCGCCGAATCTGCCTCGGCTTGCCAAGCCCGGGAAAAGCTCGCGCCCTGAGAGCTCGCCCCCTCGGCCCTCCTCGGCCACTTCCTTTCCAGCTCGCCGGCCAGGGGCGTCCTCGCCCAAAGAGGGGGCGGCCGCGATCTGGGCTGCCGGAGTCGAGCACTCGGCCCGCACGCCGAGTGCGATCTTGACGAGGCCCAGCACCTCGTTCCTGAAGTCTTCAAACATTCCCACCGTTGCGAGAGGCGGGGGGGGGGGGGGGGGGCGGCGAGTCCTGCATGTCAGATCCTTGTCCTCCCGTCATTGAGCTCGCCGAAGCTTTTCTGCGCTGGCCACTCTCCACGCTCACCGCACCAAGATGTTGAAACCGGAATCCGGCTTCTTGTGGAGTTCGACCCTTGGGGAAGGGGTGGTCTCGCGCCTACTTTGCTCCTGCAAGAAAAACAACGAAGAAGACAAGGAGAAACAGACCCAAGGGCTCGGCAGGGAGGTCCCACCACAAACCCGGAAGATCTCTGAGCGCTTCCCCTCCTTAGCCAGAAGCCGAGCTAAGGTACTCTCAGAGAACACTTGGAAACGAGAGTAAGGAGGCACTGTCAGCGTTCCCTCTGAGGTACCCCTTGGGTCTTATTTATAGATTTTCAGAACCTGAACTGCCAATAACCGAAAGGACTGACCTGGAAATACCAAAAAGTCCTTGGTTGGGTCTGCCAACAGCCAAACTCCGCTGTCCTGAGCAGCTATGCGCAGTCCAACCTGGTCTGCTAACAACGAGGCGCCGCTGTTCTGTGTAGCTATTCGCACCCACGGGGAGTCAGCTCGCCTCCAATTCCCCTCCACGGGAGGCGGGCGCGACCTGGCTCTAGTGGCTCGCCTCTCCTCCCTTTGCGAGCGCGAGCCGGACCGTCGCGACCTGCCTGTCTTCTACCGGGGGGGGACCGACGGCCAGGTCGCGTGTGGGGGCCGGCCGGCGGCCACCGCGACCCCGATCGGCTCGCTAGTCGCGGGTCGCCAAACTCATCTGCTTCGACCAGTAATTCTCCGCGCGATCCGCTCGCTCGCCTCGCCCGGCTCGCTCGCCCGAAATAGGCGGGAGCGGGCCAGCCCTTCTGCCGCATACCCGTTTTGCCGCTTGGGTGCGGGTCGCGGGAATAGGTCTGCTCGACCTCCCTGGCGGGGCCCGCTCGCCGGACACGGGGTTGTACAGGGTTACCATCAGTTGAAGATCAAGGAATCCGACATCCCCAGGACAGCCTTCCGGACTCGGTATGGACACTTTGAATTCTTGGTGATGTCTTTTTGGTTGACTAACACCCCTTCTCCTTCTATGGATATGATGGACAGTGTCTTCCGCGAGTACCTGGATAAGTTCATTATCGTTTTCATTGATGATATCTTAGTGTACTCGACTCATGAGGAACATGCAACCCACCTTAGACTCACTCTCTCCACGCTTCGTCAACACCAACTCTATGCCAAGTTGGCGAAATGTGAGTTTTGGCTGGATCGTGTTGCCTTTCTGGGGCATGTCATTTCTGGTGATTGATTTTTCGTTGACCATGCCAAGATCTCCGCAGTTATGGACTGGAAGCAGCCTTCTACCCCTACTAAAATCCGCAGTTTTCTTGGTCTGGCTGACTATTACCGGCGTTTCGTCAAGGATTTCTCCTCTCTTGCTGCTCCTTTAACTAAGCTAACTCAAAAGTATGCCAGGTCTGAGTGGTCAGATCAGTGTGAGTAGGCTTTTTCTGAATTGAAGCAACGTTTATGCTCAGCGTCAGTTTAAGCTCTTCCGTCAGAGGGGTTAAACTTTTTAGTTTATATCGATGCTTCCGGAGTTGGATTGGACTGTGTCCTGATGCAAGAAGATCGTGTTATCACTCATGGGTCGAGGCAATTGAAGATTCATGAACGTAACTACCCCACTCATGATTTGGAGTTCGCTGCATTAGTGTTTGCTTTGAAGCTTTGACGTCATTATCTCTATGGCGTGAAGTGTCACATTTTCACTGACCATCAGAGTTTGAAGTATATGTCCAGAAGGAGCTCAATCTTCGTCAGAGGCGTTGGCTTGAATTCATAGCAGATTATGACTTGCAGCTCATGTATGTGCCCAGTAAAGCCAATTCAGTGGCGGATGCTTTGAGTCGTCAGTCTTCTGTTGCCGCCTGTGCACCTATATCAGCTTCTCTCGCGGCCCTGGTTGATGACCTCGAGCGGATGTACATATCATTCTCACCTGGAGGTCAAGGGGAAGTCTCTGGTCCGTTATGGGTAGAACAGGTGAAGGACCTGCAGCCATCTGATCCCTCACTACAGCGCATTCGCCGACAGGCTGAACTTGGTACTCTTCCGGATTTCTCATTCTCTGATGATGTTTTGCGTTTTCGAGGTCGCCTCTGCATTCCCGATGTTCCCGAATTACTGGATAGTATTTGCCGAGAAGCTCATGAATCCCGCACATCTGGTCATCCTGACAACAATAAGATGTATCATGACCTGAAGCAGACCGTGTGGTGGCCTGGTATGAAGAATTACATTGCACGCTTCATCTCTCGATGTCTGACGTGCCAGAAGGTGAAAGCTCAGTGTCAGCGTCCTGGTGGGCTTCTGCAGCCTCTACCTATCCCTGAATGGAAGTGAGAAGATATCTCTATGGACTTCATCACGGGTTTGCCCCGCACTCCGAGAGGTCATACGTGATTTGGGTCATAGTAGATCGCTTGACTAAAGTGGCTCACTTCATCCCGTACAAGGAAGGTTATTCCACCGAGAAGATGACTCGAATCTATGTTGCAGAGATTGTTAGACTCCATGAGATCCCTCTGCGGATTGTATCTGATCGTGACTTGAGATTTGTATCGCACTTCTGGAAGGAATTTCATCAAGATTTGGGTACCGATCTCAACCTAAGCACTGCTTATCATCCAACAACTGATGGCCAGACCGAAAGGGTTAATCAGATTCCTGAAGACATGCTTCGGTGTTACATTCTAGACTACAACGGAGCTTGGGATGAGCACCTACCTTTGGTCGAGTTCGTCTACAACAATAGCTATCAAGAGAGCCTCAAGATGGCCCCCTTCAAAGCATTGTATGGACGTCGTTGTAGGACCCCACTCTACTGGTCAAAAGTTGGTGAGAAAGTTGTTCTGGGGCCCGAGTTTCTTCAGGAAATGGAAGAAGCCACCAAGAAGACTCGTGTTCAGCTCAGTCGTGCCATCGAGAGGCAGAGGAAGTATGCCAACGCCGTCGTCCGTTGGAGTTTGCTCTGGGTGATCAAGTGTTCCTGAAGGTTTCTCCTACTCCTGAGGTGAAACGGTTCGGTAGCCATCATAAGCTCAGCCCGAGGTTCGTGGGATCGTACGCCATCTCAGAACGTATTGGAGGATCTGCCTACCGTCTGGAGCTACCTGCTTCTTTGGCCGGTGTTCATGATGTCTTTCATATCAGCCAACTTCGAAAATACATCCACGATCCTAATCGTGTTCTTGAAAAATTTCAGTGATTCCTGAAGCCAATCTGTCCTATCCAGTCGAGCCCGCGAAAATCGTCGAGTATCAAGAACGCAAGTTTCACAAGAGAACCATTCCTATGGTGAAGGTACTTTGGGTGCATGACAAGTTTGAGGAGTACACTTGAGAACTCGAGTCTGATACGCGCAGCAAATTTCTGCAACTCTTCTCTTGATTTTTGGTAAGTCTCTGCGCCCGACTTCCTTATTATTTCAGTATTTTCCATAGTTAGCTTCCATGCGTTAGTTGACAAATGCGTGTTTGGATTGTATGTCGTCCGAATCTTCGTTGTTTTGGCCCCATCTAGAGAAACCTCGGGAAGTTTCGAGACGAAATTTTCTAAGTAGGGGAGAATGTAACAACACATAATTATAAAATCTAATAATAATAATAATAATAATAATAATAATAATAATAATAAAACCCTATTCCTTCCCTCTTATAACCCGAGAATTAGCCAACCCCTCCCCCCCGATACTTCATTTCTTCCGGTCCAGCTTCCTCTCGCGCGCCGCAACTCCCGATTCCGCGTCCTGCGCACTCCGAAGACCCCGTCTCTGCCTCCCGCGCGCCTGTCAGCCCCTGCATCACCTTCCAGTGGTCGGAGATCGCTCCTTCTAGGGCCGGCGCCTCTTCCTCTTCTCTTCCTCTGGGCGACAGACCCCGGATCCGACGGCTGCGCCTCCTGCTCCTCCTCAGGCTGACGGTTTCAGCAGCAGTCCCTTCCTTTTCTCCTTCTCCGGCCAGTGATACAGCAAGCAAAGTACTTCTCTGACAACCCCCTTTTTCCTCTCCGCTGGTCGGTGAATCTCAAGAGGAGCGCCTAGGGTTTTCGCTCGAAACTCCTCTACGTGGATCTTGGAGTCTAGATCCGACTTCCTTGGGTAAGGATCTCCGCTCAACTCATGTTTTCAGATTTTGCACTAATTTTTTGTTGTTATAAATTTTGCTCCAGTCAATGTATTTACGTCGATCCCTCTTGAGGTCGTCGTATGTCCGTCTAACATCAATTTTGTTTGTATTTCCGGTGCCGCTCATCAGATATAGTGGTGGAATCGCCCCAAGCCCTCTCCGATTTTGTGCTTCCCGAACCTAAGCGCCGCCAAAACCCCGCTTCCCTCGTGGTTGTTCCCTCTCCCCCATCCTTGAGGGAGGTAAATTTCTAACCCCTTATGTTGTGTAGTGCGATTGCCAAACATGTATGCAAGCGTAGGAATCTTGTCAATGCAATTTGAAATACATTTTTGATCTTGAACATGTTTAACTAGAGCTTTTAACTTCGCTTGCGCCGCTTAGCTATCGCTAGCGTTTTCGACGTCACCTTCAGACAAGTAGAGAACTCCCTCTCACTTGCAAACTTGAGATTTAACTTCGCTACCTGTTCCTTATGGTTCCGTTACAAACATTATTTTTGTGTGTTTTTGCAAATCTCTGAACGCACATATTGTTGTCATAAAATAATATGATGAATAATCACCTAAGTATGAAACTAGAAAACAAATCCGTAGTTGTAAATAAATCTTTGAACTGTAGCGTCTAACTGAGCATCTGTCTACCGTCATGGTCACGACAAGCAAGATTACTTTTCCGACAAAACTTGCACACAGATCTGATCGTGAACCATGTGCGCCCGCTATAACACCTACACCTTTCATCGATCACGGCTTACAACATATTACATAAATAATTTTTGGCTTTATCCCGGGGTAAACTATCATTTCAGAAATGTCTGTTTGACTTAGATGTTGGTATGTTTACTAATTTTGTTTCAAGATACATCAATGTTCGATTATGCCTGTTTGTTTTGCTCATAATTTAATTGATTAATTTGCTCATGATTTAATTCTTATGTTCTGAGACATTTTTCTTCTGTTTTGGATTTGCCTTAGGCTTCGTGACTGCGCCGCCGGCTCCTTGAGTTACTTCTCGTTCAACTACAGTTTTGCCTGAAGGTTTTTCTTTTGTAGTTGCTTACATCAGGTTTTATGTATTTGTTTTCTTTACTGTCAATGCGTTTTATCATGTACTGGTTATTGCAAGTCATTTTCTCTTGTATTGTGGACAACTCGTAGGATGTTTCTGATGTACTAGATTATTTTATTTATGACATTCATTACTGTTACTTATTGCATTCACTTCCGTTTCAGCACTGTGTGTAACATTAAATTTTTCAAGGAAATGCATGTGCATTAAATTCTCACTATTTTAAAACTTTAAGCGCTTCCGTATATTTATAAAGCATAAATTGTTCAATCAAAGTAACTATTTCTAAAACTATTTTCAGTATTCTCTGCATCCGCCTTAGCAGTCATGGTTTTCTGTCCGCCCATGCCTGTGGCATCACGGCCCGCCCGAAGCGCACTCTGACTTTCGTCGAGACGGGCCGTGACAATTGCCGCTCCATTACTTAGCACTGGGAATGCGACTCTAAACTGATGGCATTTCCGGTGTTGATCTTTGTTGAAGGCTGCTACGTGACCTTGGTATCTTTCCTCCTATGCGATAACCCTTGTTTCTATCTAGCTGTTTGTGGTGTTTCCCCTTTTCTTCTTGATTTTTATTCTTGGATCATCATGCAGAGGACTGATGACTCTCCTACGATCTCTTTCGGTGCCTGAGTTTCCTCAGCTACTTTGATGTCGAATGGATCCATTTAGACCTGTCATGACCACAATACCCCTCAAATCACAACCATACATCTAGACAGCTCCAATTTTCTCCCTTGGTCTCGGGCTATTACTCTTTCCTTGAAGAGCCAATGTTCGTTCGGTTATGTTCTGGGTATTACTCTGACACCTGCCCTGGATTCTCCAGATTGGTTGCAGTGGGAGTCTGAGAATTCCCTTGTTATGTCTTGGTTGACTAACTCTATGGTTGACTTTATTGTCCGGAATTTATATTTTTGGATACTGTAGTGGATATTTGGAAGAGGGCCGAGGCCACTTACTCCTGTCGGCGCAATGCTGCCCAGATTTTCCAGCCGCGACGAAAGATCTTTCTCCTTTGCCAGGGTGATCGCTCTCCGTCTGTCGAGTACATGGGGTTTCACTCAGCTCTATCATGTGTATGGTCATTTTGTTTGAGCTCGCGAAGTCATGTACAAAGGTTTTGAGTTGCTTCATGGTCTGTATCGGGTCTTTGATCAGATTAGTGCTCAGACCCTTGGGCGCGCTCCTCTGCCCTCTCTTCTAGATGTTTTCAGTCTTGTTTAGCAAGAATTT
Source organism: Platanthera guangdongensis (assembly GCA_039583875.1). Lineage (NCBI taxonomy): Eukaryota > Viridiplantae > Streptophyta > Magnoliopsida > Asparagales > Orchidaceae > Platanthera > Platanthera guangdongensis. The sequence goes on along the minus strand of CM077152.1, from coordinate 55,989,252 downwards.
GATAGGCGATAAACATGAACCCCTGACACTGCTCCAGAAGGTTCTGCCCTGGTTGTTCAGTTTGGTTGTAGAGTTTCTCGTGATTCCAGGCCCAAGTCTATCGATAAAGATCAATTGCTCTGTGATTACTGCGGGAACTCCCATCATACTCAGGACACCTATTTTTGTCTTTATGGATTCCCCACACCCTGCGGGAGTTTTGCCTCGCGTGGAGGTCGTGGTTACGGTCTACTTAACCCCACTCTGCCCACCTGTCTCATGCTTTCGAGGAGACCCAATCTCTCAACGTCCAGTCTGCACCTCTTCTGGCCTTGTCTGCTAATGAGATCCTTGCCATCCGTCGGCTGATGCAGGGACAGTCTTCAGAGCCTTCTGTGTCTTCGTCTTTGTATGCTCGTCAGGAACCCTCAGGTGCTCGTGCCGCGTCTTCTTGTCCTTCTACCTTCTGGATTATTGATTCTGGAGCAACGAATCATATGAACTACTCTGCTACAGGTTTGTGTCTTACCTTCCTTTGTTTGGTATGGATAAGGTGAGCATTGCGGATGATTGCTTCTCTCCTATTGCTGGGAAAGGATCCATCTCCTGCCTCTCTCTCACTCTTTCTTCTGTTTTTCATGTACCCAAGTTTACTTGCAACATTCTCTCTATTAGTCATTTGACCAACTCTATGAACTATTCTGTGACATTCTTCCTCTCATATTATGTTTTTCAGGACTTGAAGACGGGAACAATGACTGGCTCTGGTAGTCTAGTGGATGGGCTTTGCGTGTTTGATTCTTCCACTCCTGCTTCTCCTCCACAAGCTCTTCATGCTGAATTGCTGATCAGGCGATCACTTTGGAGTTTTGGCGCCTCAGACATCCTTCTATCATGCCTATGAAACATTTATTTCCTACTATACCTTCTATATTAGTTGATAATTTTCATTGTGATGCTTGTGAACTTCGTAAACATTATCGCGTTTCTTTTCATTATGTTTCATCTCTTAGTTCTGCACAATTTCATATTATACACAGTGATATTTGGGGGCCTTGCCGCATTGCTTCTATTTCTTGGTGTCGTTGGTTTGAAACTTTCATTGATTGTTTCTTCCGCACAACAAGAGTATACCTAATGAAGGCTAAAAATGAAGTTTTCTCCTTATTTTAATGGTTTTACAAAATGGTTTCTACGCAATTTGATACCCTTATCAATTTGATACCCCTAAAAATTTGAACTCAATTTGACAATGATCGCGAGTACATTGAATCTCAATTTGAAAACTATTTTGCTAATCATGACATTCTCCGCCAAACATCCTGTGTTTGATCCTCAGCTCAAATGAGGTGTCAGAATGCAAGAATCGTCATCTTTTGGAATTTGTCCAGTGTCTTCTTCTTCACATGCACCTTCCCAAGTGCTATTGGGGGGATGTCGTTCTCACTGACGCCTTCTTTATTAATTGTATGCCTTCCCGTGTCCTCGGGAATAACACTCCCCTTCACACTCTTCGGGTGTCTCCTATCAATTTTCGGCCTCGTGTGTTCAATTGTGTTTGTCTTGTCCATTTTCATCAAAAGTTTAAACTTGATACTCGCGCACATAAGTATGTCTTCATAGACAATACTCTTACTCACAAGGGTTATAAATGTTCTGACCCGGTTCACAAAAGGTTTTTATAACCATGGACGTCACGTTCCTTGAATCCAAGAGCTATTACGGGCCTTCACTTCCAGGGGGGGGGGGTCTCTTATGTTGGAAGTGGGCCCCTTACCTCACACTGATTCTCTATCTACCACTCTGTTGCATATTCCTCCATTATGTCAATCTCCCTCGACTATGTCTCCTATTGCTCTTATGCCAACTGTTGTTGCTCTTATGGTAAAACCCCCGCAAGTTTACTCTCGTCGTCCTAAGAGAACAAACACACGACTCCCTATCAGAATCCTAGAGCAGACATCTGATCCGCCGTCGGGGTCCATTACTTTAAGGGAATGTACCCCCATACAACACCCGTTATCTCATTTCGTCTTTTATTCATCTCTACAGAATTTCCATAGAGTTTGTTTCTTCTTAGTCGGCTACTTCCATCCCTAAATCGTGATATGATGCCCTTTCTGCTGATAGTAGAGGGCGGTTATGCTTGAAGAAATGCATGCCCTTGACAAAAAACACACATGAGTACCAACTGCCTAAAGGAAAGATTGTTATGGGATGCAAGTGAGTGTATTTTGTCAAATAGAACACCCAGAGTGCTATGGAGAGATACAAGACAAGGTTGGTCGCAAGAGGGTACACTCAGATGACAAGAATTGATTACCAGGAAACCTTTACTTCGGTCGCTAAGATGAATTTTATAAGGATTCTCCTGTCATGTGCTGCCTGTAAGGGATGTAATCTCAACCAAAGTTGTCAGGATCGAGATCCTAAGTGGGATAGTTTTGGGGGTTGGATCGGATCGGTTCGTAGGATCGGATCGAGGATCGTAAATCCTACTACATTCATAAAGTAAGACTTAAATGATAAAATTGAATTTGATATTATACAATTACACATATAATCAATACTAAAAACCCTAAACTTCTATCGTGACATATTGTGTTGTGTCGATGCTGCATAATAAATCAGATAATTCTTAGGTAAAAATGTAAAATAACTATCTAAAGCTCCTAAAAGAGCATTAACTATTTGTTAAACAAATTTGTGACTGTAATATAAGTGATTGACTGAACGATTGATTGAAATAATCAATTATAATTATGATATGCTAAAATTAATTAGTAACCTGTACTGATTGTTGAATCGTTACCAACATTTTTCTAGCAACCTCTCTTTGAGAACTCGGTGCATGCTTGAGCTTCAGTTCCTTGACCTGCTCAATATAATATTTACAAAGTCAGCCACAAACATTCACTATTAAAATTAGAACGTTAGATGAACAAATAAGATCAAGTTGAAAGTACTTATACTAAACACATGAAATAACATCTGAAATAATATGTCTGTTCACCAGTTAAACAAGTAAAATCAACTTTAACTATGAACATACATAAATCATTAATAGTCACATCAAATATGAGTTCTCCAGCACATCAAATAGGAAATAAAAAAATAATGTCTAAAAGAAAATAACAAATCCAAGAGTAGGTTCATCTAATGGTCAATGAAAACCATCATCAGTACAAATCCTTAATTGGTATGTTGACCATATCGTCATCATTAAGTGTCGCATTTTCCTCATTATCACCACTGACTTTTTTATCATCATCATCTTATTCACCCTCACTAATATACTCGATAACATCGCGATCACTACCCCTTATGGTGAGATCTTCAACTTCACCTAAAATAAAAGAATTTAATTAAGAGGACGATGCATAATCTAATCGAAAAACTATGGATTATCAAATGATTTAAATTTGGACTTCATTTGGTTTAGCGTTTTCGGGCGGCGTTTGAAGCAAACGCCACCGGGCGGCGAGTAACGAAACGAATCTCCGTCTCCGTTTGCACCATTTGCACCCGCAGCAAGGAGGAAACCCCCCCCCCCCTCCGGTTCAAAAGCTCCGTTTGGACCCGCTTGCTCCTCCCGCCACCGCTCAATCAAATGAAGCCTTAATATGAAACTTACATTTTTCATTCAATTCCATAGTGGTTTGTTCAACATCCTTTCAGTGCTATTATCAATATATGTTTCCTGAGTATCTTTATTTTGAAGAATCCTCAACAAATTGCCCTTGCGGGGAAGAACTTGATCTTCCTTCTCCGTGATCAAATTCATCATCCAAAGGGATATACTCAAAATTTTAAAAAATTATCATTTAACTGCATATCCCTTTTACCTTGTCTTTTCATCAACTTTATGTTATACATCACAAAAACTGGATCATTCATATTCTTTTGATATATCCAGTTTCGTTTTTTGAATGCACCTATGAAATAAAAATTATAATTACAATAAAAAAATTATAAGATCATGCTTTTAAACATACAACAATAATTAAGCTCATCATCTCAAATTCACTCCAGTTACGTTCGTATCCGGAAGAGCTGCATGTTAGACTTAGAACACGAATTGTAAATCTTTGCAATTCGGGACAGTTATCACCATATGAATCCCCACAATCAACCGTAAATTTGAAAAATTTTTAAATTCTTAAATATAAAATTACATTATATGTTTATTGATTAATAATTAAAAATAACATAAACATAATTTGTCTAACCTGAAGATCTTTTGTTCCTAGTTGCCTTTGCGGACTCTAACCAAAATAATCCTTTGCATGTTTGAAATTATGCATTTAAATATCTATTTTTGTTCTCTTCTCTTCATTTGGAATCATTCGTTGGAGACAACTATAAAATCCCAGTTTTACTTCTACATCTGCCCTAAATGATGGACTAAAGTGATAATGAGGATTCAAATAATAAATTGCCACATGTAATGACCTATGAATTTGGCTTGTCCATCTCTCATCAATGATGACCCATATTGGTTCATATCTAAAACATAACACATAAAATAATAATTGCATGTTAGCGCATAAATCCAAATACAATGAAACTTGAATTTAAAACAATTAAACTACTTAATTTTTCTTGATATTATCAAAATTACTTTGAATCTTCTACTTTACTCGATCCATCCGCTCATATATAAATCCCATCATAGAGGCCTCTGAATCAACCATTCTAAGTACATTGATGAGAGATGATGTTGCTTTTACACATACAGTAACATGAGACCAAAGATGAGAAATCAATTCCTGTTTGAATTGTTTTCCCCTCTTTTGAACTGACAAATCTACTAGGCTTTCATTTGACAGAAGTAAATATCGTCATCAAACCGCCCTTATTTTCAAAAAGACATCCCAATGTCAAGTAAGTCGTGATAAATCGGGCGACTGCAGGACAGATCAACTCTCTCCCCTTTGTAAAATCAAGCAGCCAAGTATGAAGCAAAGTTCTAGAATAAATGTATGATGTTATCTTTCTATCTTTTGTTATTGTTAATTTATGCAACTCAATTTTTTTTCTCAAAATCTTCTAAAATAAAAATCAATGCAGTGTGCATCACATGACGTTCAATATAGATGTTTTCTTTTCTCCAGTAATTTTTGTTCGACCGCCTTGTAGTTTGAGGCATTATTCGTTACCACTTGCACAACATTCAATTTTCTGCACAACTTCATCTAATATTTGAAAAATCTTATCTGTGGTTTTGTAGAAATCAGAAGTTTTAATTGATGACAAGAACATGGTACCTTTTGGGCTATTTACCAAGAAGTTGCATATGGATCGCATTTTCCTGTCTAACCATCTGTCTGACTTAATAGTACAACCAACTTTCCCCCATTCCACCTTGTATTGCTCTAGCAACTCAAGAGTTTTGTCCACCTCTTGTTTTAAGTATTTTACTCTAATATCATTATAAGATGATGGTTTCATTCCGAGGACATGTTTGCCGATTGCTTCAACCATGTTTATAATTCTGGGTTCTTAACACAATTGAATGGAATTACGCTAGTATAAAAAAACGAGCAATTTGTTGACTTGCTTTTTCACGTGCATTTTTTTTTTGAAAATATGACTAATAGTGAATGGACTCGATTTTCTAAGCAAAAGATCCATTGTCTCTCTCTTTTTTTTTCTATACCCACTTCTACTTCAACATCATGATTAACAACCTCCTCAATATTTTTTCTCTTTTTAACAATCTCCTCCCTGTGAGCTTGGAGAATATTCAAAAATTGAATTCTCACATTTTCAGGTACTTTAGTGCAAACTTCTATTTTAAATTTAGTTCCGTCTAGGTGTTGTTTTAATCTGTATATCGTACCAGATCTAATCACTGAACAATACTTACATTACACTCTTTTGGTTGTACTGCCAATTTCAATCCCATGCTCCAAACCCGGATCACTTCTAGAACCAGATGCATTATTTCGGGACTTATTTCCAATAGGCTTTGAACCCAACCCGGAGGCAGACATTTACAAAGACAAGTAAACATTCGAAAAATATAAAATGCTGAAATTGAATCTCCAAAACATGAAACACATAAAACATTTGGAAGATAATCACCCAACAAAGATCTTAGGTAAAATACTGGATCAAATCCAACCAATTTTTTTTCCAAGGCATGAATCACACAGCACACCTCACACCAACTGAAAGGAAATTAATAATTGGCAAAATAGCTGGAGATAGGGGAATAATTGTGACCTGGCATAGGCTACATGTGTATCTAATATCTATAAGTGTACAAAGTACAAAAACATTTCTATAACTTGCACAAGAATATCAGGCTTATCAGCCCACTTGTAAGCATTACAAAGGCAGGTGCATTCCTGCCTTTCAAATTTCACAGATCACAATCCGTCTACATGTGTATCACTGTATCTATAAGACTATAAGTGTACAAACTACAAAGTAAAAATACATTTCAGTTGGTGCTCAAACTCAATGAAAATTACTTAAAAAACACATTTCAGTTGGTGCCCACTTGTAAGCTCAAACTCAATGGAAATTACTTTATTAATATCTATGTTTAAAAGGTGCATTGATTTTTAGTTGCAAAGATCACAATCATCACGTTATCTAAGTATCAAAAGTCAAAACTGGATAAGTATGACTGAGAAAAATGACTAACAATATATTTACTTATGGCAGGATAGCTGGATCCCAGGAGGTGGAGCCGTGGAGGTCCTGCTTTGGACGGCTGGACAAACCCTCTGGAAGCACAAACAATGACTTGTATCACTTATCAGTGGTATGACCTATGAAATATGAAGGAAAGAAGTGCAGAAAATTGGAGAGGAGTGAAGTTCGACCTGAATGTCGAAGGACATAAACACCGGTTGACTGGACGCCATCTGGAATCGCTGAAGTTCCTCTTGAATCTTCGTCGACGTCGGCGATTGGACTCCTGGACTTAGGAGGCTTGGAGACAGGAGGCCAGAGCTCGACAAACTGGAAAAGACGATGGTCGGCGAGTGTGAGACGAGGGGGAGGAAGACGAAATAAAAGCCATCGGGAGCGGAATAGGGTTTGTGGTTTTGAGCCGTCGGGAAGGGAAATGAAATGGGGGGAGGGGGGGTTGGACGATTTTTTTTTCTAACCTAATTTCGGCTTCCGCTTCTGCGTTTTTTTAATACGTCAGATCGGGATCACTGGAATCATATGGGGATCGCGATCCTAACGATTTCACGATCCGGATCGCGTTCCACATGGACTTGCCCTAATTTCGATCCACATTAAGATCCCGATCAAAATGTGTAATCCGGATCGTAGGATCGTATGATCCTACGATAGGATCGTATGATCCTACGATCCAGATTGCGTTCCTGACAACCTTGATCTTAGCCAACTTGACGTGAAGAATGTGTTCCTTCATGGTGATCTGGAAGAGTAGATATATATAACTCTATCTCCTGGCCTTTCTTCTTGAGGATCTAAAGGTAAGGTGTGTAACATCCGTTAATTGACACAAAAAATTATTTAAATTTGTAGGGGCATGTCGCGACGGATTTTGAGCGAGGCAGCACGTCGTCAAGGTATTGTGTTACTATTCCTATAATTCGCGTCCGTTGATTTGAGAAGTGTGTTAGTCATAATAAGAGTGTAACACATTTTTAATTTTTGCATCGTAGCGCGACAAATTTTTATGTAATCAGAGCTAATGTGAATTGGCACAGTTTGGGGTGCCAATAGCAAGCCTTAGCCCCATTCACAATTTGCGGTTATTATTAAAACCGAAAGGCCCGTGAATATTTAACCCGTAAATCCCATTTCACGGGAGAAACCGCAGCCGAGCCGTGCTTCTCCCGTTCCGTCTCCCGCAAGCGACAAGCCCGACGCCTCCCGCAACCCTTTCCGTCGGCCGATCACCCTCCAGAATCCCTCTCCGACTTCTCCTTCTTCTACGAGCGTCGGTGGGTATTCCTTTTCCTTTCTTGGCCGTGGAAGAGCCGGATTCAACCCTAACCGGTGGAAGTTGAAATCGTTCGTTTCCGGTGAATTTATTTTTTCCTTTTCTCCATTCCTTCATGGAAATCCTTTGATTTGGAAGATAAAATAGACTATGTTTTCATTCATATTGCCCTATTTTAGGTTTTGGTGTTCGTGGTTCACCACGGAATTTGTGTGGAACGCATTGAGAGCCTCAATCGCTATACGAAAAGGTAATATACAAAGTTTAGCGCATGTATTTTTGTAACCCTAGATGTTTTGGAGATTTTCCACAGGAAACCCAAAAAGGGGAACAATTATGAAAATAGGTTTGTCTTAAATTGCAGGACTCTAGTAGGTTCGAGGCAGCACTCTGAGTTTTTCCATACAGTAGAATTTCCTTCGGAAGAGCTAATGTCGCCGCGCCGAGTGTACGAGCGTCGCAGCACCACGGTAAGGAAATTCTAATTTCTTATAGTTAGACATATCAAGTAATTATATTTTTATACGTATGAGTAGGTTTCGTACAAGCATCATAACCATACATAGAAAACTGTGGCAGTAGGAAAATAATCGTGGAAACGCGTATGATAACGCCTTCTTCCATAACCACGTTAGTAAAGTCATGAACAATTATTTAAGTACGAAACTGTACCCGTGTACGTAAGTTTGGAGATTGTCCAACCAAGGGCGCGAAGGTCCCTTCAAGTCGACCACGAGAAAGTCAAGGGTCGCTCAGTAGTACACCAAAAAAGATATCCCATGCAGAGTAGCGTCAGATCAAAAAGGTAAGTAGCACACCAGTCTTTTCGTGCTTGGTAGAGGCGCACTACCTTCCTCATAGGGCATATGATATCATATGAGTTGCAGAGTCTTGGGAGTTGACTTCCCTTGATACAGTTAGTAGATTCGAGACCGTGTCCGCGCGACACTAGAACAATTGAGTTCGTCAGATGGTCTCGGGTCGTCAGTTTCAGTTGCGCATTAGGAGCTACTCTGTCTAGAGCCTTCCCAGTAAATGTGTAGACTAGAAGCCACCTAGAACTCAAGTACAGACTTGACGTGAGACAATACACTAGTTAGTGAACGTCAGGACTTGGGTAAATGAACGGAAAGTCATGAATATAAAACTAATAGTGTGTTGAACAAGAAGTATAGGAAAAGCATGCATAACATATAACATAAAATGTTTTCAGTGCACGAAACTATTTTTAAAGACATGCATGCATTCATATGTAAATCTGTTTTAGTGTCACTAAGGGGAATTGTTTTTCTTTACTCTGACCCTTCGTGGACAATGTTTTTCAGGTGACACAGGTGGGAAACTACGTCTAGGATGAGCGTTATGGCGGCGTCAGTTTGTAGTACTTTTTCCATTCAGTTTACTCTATTTCAGCATGTACTTGTAGATGTGGACAATGTACCTGGTTAATATTTTATATAACGCGTATCAGACTATTAATGTTATACAGATTTTCAGTTATTTCAATTCCATTCTTGTTTAGTGGCTCTGTGAATTCAGATATCAGGTATGTGGTTACCCTTAGTTTACCTTTTTTTTTAACTTTCGCTGTAAGTCTTAAATTACTTAGTATAGACTTTTATTATCTGCTGCTACTAGTTTAATACTGTTTCTCAGTTTTCTTTGTATCGCTGACCCGGCCGGACGGCTGATTTCTGAAATACTGGGAAGGGATGGTACAAATTGGTATCAGAGGCAGGTTTAGGATCCCTGGACCCTAGAAGGTTTTCACAGAGCCATAGGATTGTGTAAGAGTAAACTCTTGTTAGTAGAGTATTTTAAGTTGCGTTTAAGCCTTAGTTTTCGCAAGAGTACGAAATAAAGTTGCTAAGCCAGATTTTGCAGATGCTTGATAAATAATCAGATTTCTTTTATATGTTCTATCAGGCAACTCGAGTAAGTGAACCGGGTGAATCTTCACGTCAGGACCCTGTTCCTAACGCGACTATGGGAGATGCTGCCGTGCCGCAGGTACCAGCAGTTTCAGCAGCTACAGAGGGCACTGACATAGCGTCTCAGATTGCCAAAGCGGTTACTGTTGCCTTGATGGAGTTTTAGAGAGGATTGGCTGCAGGGTTTCCAGTTCCAGTACAAGTACCAGCCCCTGCACCAGCTCCTGCCCCAGCACCCGTGGAGATGACCTTGGAGCATTATTTGAGGAACTTTAGAGAGCTTCAACCTTGGAACTATAGTGGGGACGAGACCCCGATGGACACAGATGATTGGGTGGCAAACATCAGAGACCTGCTGGATGTTTTGGAGTGCCCAGAGAACAAGAAGGTTCCTCTGACAGTTTTCCTCCTCCGAGGTGAGACAAAGGTCTGGTGGGACAAGTACCGGGCTGATGACCCCGCAGGTATATGGTTATGAAATTTCCTATTATTTTTTTGGAAGTGATACGTTTTTTTTAAATAGTATGACCATACTTTTGACCAGATCGTACGCCAGACATGTTTACGTGGGGCGAATTTTCTAGAGCCCTTGCAAGTTGGTTCGTCCCTCCTTCTGCACGACGAGGTCTCCAGGAGAAGTATCTTAGGCTTTTCCAGGGGGACATGACTGTTGCTGAGTGCGAGCGAGAGCTTACTCATCTGGCTCGATATGCGGCCGTGATGCAGGGAGATCAAGCTGAGAAGTGCAGCCGTTTTGTGGATGGTCTGCGTGACTCCTTGAGCCAGCCGCTAATGACGATGGTCAACGCTGATTACAGGAGCTTAGTGGATACGGCTCGCAGACTGGAGGCTGACCAGCAGAAGGTTCAGAAGCGAAGTAATTTTCGTGCAAAGCGATCTCAGGATTCGCATCAGCCACAGCAGAGCAGGAATGATCAAGGGAATAACTGGAACAAGAAACAGAAGCCTGATGCGAGGAAGAATGGTCAGCCTGGTGACAGGAGCATGGACTACCCCCTTTGTCCCAAGTGTCAGCGTCGCCATCCAGGAGAGTGTTTGGCCAGCGCGGGCGTGTGTTACAAGTGTCGTCAACCTGGACACATAGCTCGTTTCTGTCAGGAAGTTCGTTCGAATCAGGTAATCAAAAATAATTGTATTTTTGTACATTTATGAAATTTCTGTATATGACAAATGTATTTTGTTCCTGCAGTCGAAGTAGGAGGTTGGTGGCCCTAACAGAGTAGACAAGGGCAAAGTTTAATGATTACTGATGGAAGACCACAACAGGGCCGAGATTTGGTGCATCCTAGATCTTATGGGCTTGGTCAACAGGAGGCAAAAGATCAGGAGGATGTAGTTACAGGTAAGTGTTTAAATTTGCTTATCAAGTTTATTCAATCCTCCGTAGTGACACTCTTTTCATTATGAAAATCATTCATGTAGGCATCCTTATGATTCGTGATTTACCCTCCAAGATTCTGTTTGATACGGGTGCCTCGCACTCGTTTATCGCAGAATCTCTAGTGCGTAAGCTGAAGCTAGAAGTCCTTCCAGAGACAGTACCACTGGAAGTCATGATACCTAATGGATCCCTTCTGCAGACCAGAGATAAGTGCAGGGTACCGGTGCAGTTTGGTGATACCGTGATTATCGTGGAAGCTTTGCAGCTACCTATTGCAGGATTCGACCTGATCTTTGGAATGGACTGGCTTTCGGCAGTCAGCGCCAGGATTGACTGTAGGGCAAAGCAGATACAGTTTGAGGACCCTAATCAGTCTGCGTTTTCTTTTCAGGGCTTGAAGGGAGTTGTGAAGATGATTATCTCCGCAGTCCAAGCTAGAAGGTGCATCAGTAAAGGTTGTGAAACCTTCGTAGTACTGATGAATGCAGATGCTAAGGCTGACTTGTCAGAGGTACCAGTGGTGCAGGAGTTCCCCGATGTTTTTCCGGAAGAGCTCCCTGACGCCCCTCCAGATAGAGAGATGGAGTTCCCGATAGATTTGCAGCCCGGGGCTACACCAGTAGTCAAATCCCCCTATCGGATGGCTCCAAGGGAACTAGCGGAGTTGAAGAGCCAGTTGCAGGAGCTGCTTGATTTGGGTTTTATACGTCCCAATACTTCTCCTTGGAGTGCTCCAGTACTTTTCGTGAAGAAGAAGGATGGTAGTCTGAGACTGTGCATAGACTACCGTGAGTTGAACAAGCTGACAGTAAAGAACAAATACCTGATTCCCAGGATTGATGATTTGTTTGACCAGTTGGTGGGCTCGTGCACTTTTTCCATGTTAGATTTGAGGTCGGGCTACCATCAGTTGAAGATTCGGGACGTTGATGTTCAGAAGACGGCTTTCAGTACCAGATATGGTCACTTCGAGTTCGTGGTCTTCCCGTTTGGGCTGACCAATGCCCATTCAGTATTTATGGACCTGATGAACAGAGTATTTCGGGAGTACTTGGATCGTTTTGTCATCGTCTTCATAGATGATATCTTGGTGTTCTCTAAGAGTGCAGAAGATCATGCCGCACACCTCAGGATTGTTTTGAGCACCCTCAGGAAGAACCAATTGTATGCCAAGTTTTCAAAGTGTGAGTTCTGGCTTTAAGAGATTGCATTCTTAGGCCACGTCATCAGTCAGCAAGGAGTTAGTGTCGATCTGAAGAAGATAGAGACCATTAAGAATTGGCCAAGGCCAACGACAGTTACAGAGGTTCGCAGCTTTTTGGGTTTTGCTGGTTACTACAGGAGATTCATCAGAGATTTTTCAAAGATATCCTTACCACTGACTTCCCTCACCAGGAAGGGTAAGGGCTTGGATTGGACAGTTGAGTGTGAATTGGCTTTTGAGGATTTAAAGAGCAGATTGATGACCGCACCAATCTTGAGTTTACCTTCAGGGCTTGATGAGTTTCAGATTTATAGCGACGCATCAGGTCAGGGTTTGGGATGTGTCCTCATGCAGCATGGAAAGGTCGTAGCTTATGCCTCGAGACAGTTGAAGGTTCATGAGAGGAATTATCCAGTGCATGACTTGGAGCTTGCAGCAGTCATACATGCTCTGAAGATTTGGAGGCATTATCTCTATGGTATTCGTTGTGAGATCTTCACTGATCATAAGAGCCTCAAGTATATCTTTGATCATCGAGAGCTTAATTTGAGGCAGCGCAAATGGTTAGAGTTTCTATCAGACTATGATGTAGACATTCAGTCCCATCCAGGAAAGGCGAACGTTGTAGCTGATGCCCTTAGCCGTAGAGGTTCGTGTTTCTTCCTCCTCACTCAGCAGGAGGAGTTAGTGCGAGAGCTGGAGAGACTGGACATTACCGTTGTGCCACGCAGTAGTTTTGGTTCTGCAAGGTTGAGTTGGATGGAGATTACCTGCGATATCAAGGATAGAATTAGGACAGCTCTACCATTGGATCCAAAGATGGCAGAGATTTGGAGCTCAGTGCAGACAGGTCAGAAGGAGAGATTCACTATTCAGAATGATTTATTGTTGTTTGATGGCAGGGTGTGTATCCCCGATGTTAGTCACCTTCGCGAGGACATTCTATTTGAGGCACACAATTCCAGATATTCTATACATCCGGGTAGCACGAAGATGTATGCAGATCTCAAGAAGTTAGTCCGGTGGCCAAGTTTGAAGTGTGATGTTGTAGATTACGTAGGGAAGTGCGAGACGTGCAAGTTGGTTAAGGCCGAGTGCCAAAGGCCTGGAGGCAAGTTGCAGCCACTTCCCATTTCTGAGTGGACATTCGAGGATATATCCATGGATTTCATCCATGGTCTGCCGAGATCGCAGAGTGAGAATGACTCCTTATGGGTTATAATTGATCGACTTTCTAAGGTCGCTCATTTCATTCCTCTTAAGAAGACAGATCATGGTCCCAGATTAGCTCAAATATATATATATAGACGAGATAGTTCGACTTCACGCTGTTCCGAAGATTATAGTTTCAGACCGAGATGACAGATTTACCTCCAGGGAGTGGCGATACGTACAAGAGCGGTTGAGTACCAGATTACATTTCAGCACCGCATTCCATCCCCAGACAGATGGACAGACTGAGCGCATAAATAAGACTTTGGAGGATCTGCTGCGGATGTGCATTTTGAATTTTGGAGGAAAGTGGAAGAAGTATATTACCCTTGTGGAGTTCTCCTACAACAACAGTTTTCAGACGAGTATTGAGATGACACCGTTCGAGGCACTCTATGACAGACGTTGTCGGACACCGTTGTGTTGGGCTGAAAGTGAGGAAAGATCTACTATCAGGGAGTCATGGATTGATAAGACCACTGATAGGATAAAGCTTATTCAGAAGCGTATGAAGACAGCTCAGGATCGGCAGACCAAGTATCATGATCAGAAGCACAGGTCAGTTGAGTTCAGTGTTGGAGACTACGTTTATCTGAAGGTCAGACCAGTCAGAGGAGTCTCTAGAATAAAGCGGATGAAAAAACTGAGCCCCAGATTCGTCGGTCCTTTTGAGGTGCTGGAAAGAGTTGGTGAGGTTGCGTATAGGTTGGTCTTACCCGAGGAAATGAGTGGTATACATGATGTATTCCACGCCTCCTATCCGAGGAGAGCAGTCAGAGATTCCAGTTAGATCATCAGTACCGAGAAAGCATTAATTGAGACAGATCTTAGTGTTGAGGTTAGACCAGTCAGAATAGTGGATTCAAGGATTCAGAAGCTCAGAAATAGAGAGATTTGCATGGTCAAAGTCCTTTGGATGAATTATGGTCGTCCAGAGTATACTTGGGAGCGAGAGGATGAGCTTAAGAGAAATGCAGACTATTCTTTCCTCTTCGATTCAGGTATGGTTACAATTTTCGAGTACGAAAATTTTTATTAGGAGGGGAAATTTATAACATCCGTTAATTGACATAGAAATTTATTTAAATTTGTAGGGACATGTCGCGACGGATTTTGAGCAAGACAGCACGTCTTCAAGGTATTGTGTTACTATTCTTATAATTCGCGTCCGTTGATTTGAGAAGTGTGTTAGTCATAATAAGAGTGTAACACATTTTTAATTTTTGCATCGCAGCGCGATAAATTTTTATGTAATCAGAGCTAATGTGAATTGACACAGTTTGGGGTGCCAATAGCAAGCCTTAGCCCCATTCACAATTTGCGGTTATTATTAAAACCGCAAGGCCCGTGAATATTTATCCCGTAAATCCCATTTCACGGGAGAAACCGCAGCCGAGCCGTGCTTCTCCCGTTTCGTCTCCCGCAAGCGACAAGCCCGACGCCTCCCGCAACCCTTTCCGTCGGCCGATCACCCTCCAGAATCTCTCTCCGACTTCTCCTTCCTCTACGAGCGCCGGTGGGTATTCCTTTTCCTTTCTTGGCCGTGGAAGAGCCGGATTCAACCCTAACCGGTGGAAGTTGAAATCGTTCGTTTCCGGTGAGTTTATTTCTTCCTTTTCTCCATTCCTTCATGAAAATCCTTTGATTTGGAAGATAAGATAGACTAAGTTTTCATTCATATTGCCCTATTTTAGGTTTTGGTGTTCGTGGTTCACCACGGAATGTGTGGAATGCATTGAGAGCCTCAATCGCTATACGTAAAGGTAATATACAAAGTTTAGCACATGTATTTTTGTAACCCTAGATGTTTTGGAGATTTTCCACCGGAAACCCTAAAAGGGGAACAATTATGCAAATATGTTTGCCTTAAATTGCAGGACTCTAGTAGGTTCGAGGCAGCACTCTGAGTTTTTCCATACAGTAGAATTTCCTTCGGAAGAGCTAATGTCGCCGCGCCGAGTGTACAAGCGTCGCAGTACCACGGTAAGGAAATTCTAATTTCTTTTAGTTAGACATATCAAGTAATTATATTTTTATACGCATGAGTAGGTTTCATACAAGCATCATAACCATACATAGAAAAGTGTGGCAGTAGGAAAATAATCGTGGAAACGCGTATGATAACGCCTTCTTCCATAACCACGTTAGTAAAGTCATGAACAGTTATTTAAGTACGAAACTGTACCCGTGTACGTAAGTTTGGAGATTGTCCAACCAAGGGCGCGAAGGTCCCTTCAAGTCGACCACGAGAAAGTCAAGGGTCGCTCAATAGTACATCAGAAAAGATATCCCATGCAGAGTAGCGTCAGACCAAAAAGGTCAGTAGCACACCAGTCTTTTCATGCTTGGTAGAGGCGCACTACCTTCCTCATATGGCATATGGTATCCTATGAGTTGCAGAGTCTTGAGAGTTGACTCCCCTTAAGACAGTTAGTAGATTCGAGACCGTGTCCGCGCGACACTAGAACAATTGAGTTCGTCAGATGGTCTCGCGTCGTCAGTTTCAGTTGCGCGTTAGGAGCTACTCTGCCTAGAGCCTTTCCAGTAAATGTGTAGGCTAGAAGCCACCTAGAACTCAAGTACAGACTTGACGTGAGACAGTACACTAGTTAGTGAACGTCAGGACTTGGGTAAATGAACGGAAAGTCATGAATATAGAACTAATAGTGTGTTGACCAAGAAGTATAGGAAAAACATGCATAACATATAGCATAAAATGTTTTCAGTGCACGAGACTATTTTTAAAGACATGCATGCATTCATATGTAAATCTGTTTTAGTGTCACTAAGGAGAATTGTTTTTCTTTACTCTGACCCTTCGTGGGCAATGTTTTTCAGGTGACCCAGGTGGGAAACTACGTCTAGGATGAGCGTTATGGTGCCGTCAGTTTGTAGTACTTTTCCCATTCAGTTTACTCTATTTCAGCATGTACTTGTAGATGTGGACAATGTAACTGGTTAATATTTTATATAACGTGTATCAGACTATTATTATTATACAGATTTTCAGTTATTTCAATTCCATTCTTGTTTAGTGGATCTGTGAATCCAGATATCAGGTATGTGGTTATCCTTAGTTTATCTTTTTTTTTAAAATTCCGCTGTAAGTCTTAAATTGCTTTGTATACACTTTTATTATCTGCTGCTACTAGTTTAATACTGTTTCCTTGTTTTCTTTATATCGCTGACCCGGCCGGACGGCTGATTTCTGAAATACTGGGAAGGGGTGTTACAATGTGTGCAAGCCGAAGAAGGTTTTATATGGTCTGAAACAATCTCATAGAGCATGGTTTAGAAGATTCCACAAGGCCATGACATACTTTTAAGTACTTCCAAAGTAATGCAGATCATACCTTTTTCATCAAAAATAATAAAGGGAAGTTAATAACTCTGATAGTTTTTGCAGATGACATAATTATAATAGGAGACGATCAGGGTGAGATTTAGGCACTGAAAGAGAGACTAACGAGAGAATTTTAAGTGAAAGACTTGGGTAACCCTAAGTATTTTTTAGGTATTGAGGTTTCGAGGTCCAAATATAAGATTTAATATCATAGAGAAAATATATACCTGACCTCCTTGAAGCCTCATGATTGAGTGAGTGTAGACTGACCGACTCCCCAATTAAAGCTAACCACAGACTGGGAAGAGATGATCGTGAAACGATTGAAGACATCCCCGACTTTCAGGAGCTAGTAGGAAAACTGATCTACTTGTCGCATACTCACCCAAATATATTTTATGAGATGAGAGTGCTCAGCCAATATATGCACTCCCAAAGGCCCATCATGTTGATGCTTCTCATCGTATCCTCAGATACCTCAAGTCCTCACCTTCGAGGGACATCCTTTTTTCACCAAATAATGAGCTGAAGATTGATGTCTACATTGATGCAGATTGGGTTGGATTGATTGCAGATCGACGGTCTACATCAGAATATTACACTATGGTGACTGAAATTTAGTTATTTGGAGGAGCCAAAATAACATGCTATGTTGCACCGATACCGACACGACACGACACACAACTCGTCAATTCTAAAAAATTATCATATTCCGACAAGCTGAGACACGTATATTAAATATTTATTTTTTATAATTATGAAAATCTAAAATATTTAACAAAAAAAATAAAAAAAAATAATTAACAAATATTCAATTAAACTGCGTCATTTTTCAATATTACTCATCAAATATTCAAATGTACAAGTTAACAAAATGTCAAAAAAATGATAGAATATTAACAAATTACCATTATATATCATCAATAAAAATAATGAATTCTCAAGCAAATATTTTCCCCCACTTTGAATCTTTCATTTCTAGAGAAAATATCCACCCCGCCAGTAGATCCATCTTTACTACTTGAAATTCTAGAAGGGGGCAAAGACACTTTTTAGAAGCAAGACTCGTTATTCTAACATTCACCTTTTCTTTTAGTTTTTCCATCTCAAATAGATCACTCATTGAGACTTTTACACACTTTCCATTTACTTTTTCACCAAAATTAACAAATGTGTTCTCACTCTTGTATATGAATTTATAAAGCATTTTTCACAAAAATTGCACTTCTAAGACAAATTGTCTCCCGGCTCACCATGGGTTGCTAGATTA
Source organism: Platanthera guangdongensis (assembly GCA_039583875.1). Lineage (NCBI taxonomy): Eukaryota > Viridiplantae > Streptophyta > Magnoliopsida > Asparagales > Orchidaceae > Platanthera > Platanthera guangdongensis. Next base: position 55,970,975 of record CM077152.1, on the reverse strand, counting down.
TGGGACATGCGTGTCCGATTGAGCGGGACACGTGTGTCCTGCGTGAGACAATATGTCGAACTTCCGACACGAGTGTCGGAGAGTCCGACACAGACACGCTGAGCATTTTAAAGTGTCGGTGCTTCATATATAGCATGTGGTCACAGATCTAGTGCTGAGTCAGAGTTTAGGGCCATGGCTCCTTGGATCTGTAAAGCACTATGGATCCTAAACATTTTGAATGATCTTGGTCTTAAAAGAAGCAAACTTATCAGACTGTACTGTGCTTACAACCCAGTGCAACACAACCGTACAAAACACATTGAGATCGACTGACACTTCATAAAAAAATAAACAGATTTTGTGGTTTGTTCCATCTGAACAACAGTAGACACCCTCACAAAGGGATTATGTATGAGTGTCTTTAGAGGGCTTATTGACAAGTTGGGTATGGTTGACATCACACGACTAACTAGGGGGGGTGTTGAGATTAGATTATTAGTATTATTATATTAATGTTTTCATGTGAGGTGATTTGAACTCATATTGTCTGCCCGTCTTTAAGAGTCCCATGTAATCCTTAAAATATACCCTATATGGATGAATACAACGATAACTCATTTCCTCTCAACACTCTGCTCTTATGCCTTCTGGGATTTTTGTTTCTAAAAATATTTGTTGACAGATTCTGAATTATTTGTTTTTTGCTCTCAGCGCTGGTTACCTTACATTGATGTTCCAAATGAAGAAAACTCTATGGGGAACTTGGCAAACTCAATATTAACAAAAGGTTGTGCTTCTTTTAGCAACAGAAGTTCCGGCATGTACATTTATTATACAAATGCATCTGTTTTCTCTCTAATGTTCTACACTATAATGCAGATAAGCTATTATATGCTATTAAAGACTTATCCATGAATGACGTACGCTCATTTCATAGACATAGCCCTCCTTTTGGTTGGCAGTACATAATTATTGTCCTATCATCAGGTAAATTCACCTATTACCATTTCATATCTGTGTACTTCTTACCCTCTCATTCTCCTATTCCTGTTAGAATCACTTATTTGGCTCCAAGGGGTAGAGATATTGATACATAAGTTTATGAATTCTTCATATATTGTTGCAATGAGAGTATCACAACTTTGAGAAATTTGAGACTAAGGCTCCGTTTGGGAGGACTTATTTTCACCGGTCAAGCGGTCACGACCGCATGAACCCGGACTTAATTAAGGTCCGATTCATGCGGTCGTGACCGCTTGACCGGTGAAAATAAGTCCCCCCAAACGAAGCCTAAATCATCGGCTCATCAGTTAGATGATTCAAGAAGAACTTGTTTTAGACTTTGTAAATCTGTTGAAGTTTTTGAATCAATGTATACTCAATATGTCTTTAAATTAGAAATCATATGATTTTCCATTTTTTCTTGCTTAAAACAAACACTTTCGTTAGTTTGAGAATTTCTGCTTGATCTATCTGCATTATATCCAGTCCTGATAATTTTTTTTTCACTTTCTGACATATTTACATTAAGTAGAGCATTGCATCGAGATAATTTTGTTCTTAAAAGAACTATCAGCCATAATCTTCTCTAGTTTCATGTTTACATAGTCATAAGTGTCTTCTGTATGTTGAGAGCACCATTACTGGTGATTTATGACATTTAGCTATCATATTTTTGCAATTGTTTTTTGATTTGATTTTTTCCCATTATGACGCGTGATAGACTTTACTGGTGATCTCATATCTAAAAGATTTTGTAGGGATTGCATATCCACCACTTTATTTCTACAGTGGGGGTGTCCGAGAATTTCTTACAACCCTTAAGCAACATGTGATTATTGTGAGGTTGGCCGTCTTTGATTATTTTTAATATCATTGTTTTTGAAGATTGCTTTTTTCCATCAACTTGTTGCAGTTAGATTTGTAAATATCATTATCCATCTATTCCCATGTGCAATATATTTTTTTGCACAACTTCTAGTCATATTACCTATATATCCCTTTTCATTTCTAATTCAACTATGTTTGTGCTACTCTTGTACTTTTGCGGCTAGTTTTTATTACATTGAATCATTTTGCAGGTCCGCGGAAGATTTGAATATCTTTCTCTTAAATGATTTCCGGGACCCTCTTCAGGTGCACTATCAATTGATGTTTATTCATTACTCACTATCTCTTTGTAGCTTTGTTCGTTTGCAAGTTTATAATCATGGTTTGATGTGCATACAAGAAGGGTAGTTATTTGGTAGTTTTTCTCCTTTCAATCCACAGTTAAGAATTTTAATGTCTTGTTTATCTCTTCCCTATTTACTTAAAGATCAGAGTACCTCTAAGAAATAGAAATTTGAATGCATAGCAATTTGAGTCCGAAGCAAATGATTCCCCCTCCCCCCCCCCCCCCCCCACACACACACACACCTAAAAAAAGATCTGTAGATTGCACTGCTAGAAGTTGAAGTGGATGTCAAGTCCCTCATTATTAGTAATGAGGTATATGATTTTTTGTAATGAAGTGAATATGGGTATTTTTGGTAATTTTCGGTTCCTCCTAACCTATGTTATTAAAGACGCGCCTAAAACTCCAGGCTCACCATGCTCCGAGGTTTGCGCCTTCGTGCACCTTATTTGCACCTTTAGAATATAAAATGCGCGTCTAAGTGAGATTTTTGTTGTAAATTTTTTTCTTCAAAAACTAAGAAAAAAATATAGTAAGAATTCAATAATTTTTTATCGATTTAGTGTTTGTGAAAGATAATTGTGTTTTGGGACTTAGATATGATGTAAGTGACCACTTTAATTTTATTTTTTAAGAGATATAAATGATAATAATTAATGATTAATTAGTAGAGTAGATGAAGAATTTGATCGAGAAGCTGAAATAATGTTTGATGTTGATCATTTAAAATGTATGTGGTTGCGCCTTGCCTTTGTCAGGCTGCCGCCCGCGCCTTGAGCCTTATGCCTAGGCTCCAAGATCCCTTTGCGCCTTGGTGCGCCTTGCGCCTTTAATAACTAAGCTCCTAACCCATGTATGTCTGTGTAGAAGTTATGTTTTGGTATAATTAATTTCTCTCCTTTCTTTCCACTTGGTATTAGAACACGCACGATAGCCAGTGTGCCTGCACGATCATCTCTGCACATGGTACACTGATACAACCTGTTGCTCATTGATGATAGTCTTTGCACGCCTGTTCCTTCACACGACTCACCAATCTCGGCCATCTTGGCTTCCTCACTCCTCGACGACCTCACTTGAAGAATTCTGCGCGCTCTGTGACCTTGGCGAGTCTGTCAGATTCTCTAGGCGCTAGCGCTAGGGCTGTCTTTTTTCTCATGGAGTTCTCTGCAGTTTTTGATCTTAACTGAGTCCTTTAGGTCTTTTTTTGATCCACACCATTTCTTCAATCTCTCTCACATCTTTGCTCTTGATCCAGTCAGTGTTGTAGATATCGGGCGACATATCCGACATAAAAGTTTGTGAGCTAAAACGACGCGTAATCATTTTATTTTTTGATTGTAATGTTTTGGAAAAAACGGACCGATATATCGGTCTAAAAAACACTAAAAATAGTTTATTTATTTATTTATTATGCGGCCTGCCGCTTCTACCCTAGCTCTCCTTTGTGCTCCCCGCCGGTGCTCTTCCTCGACTCTCTCATACTCGCTGGTTCTCTCTCTCGCACTCCTGACACTAGCTCGCTGGTTGTTCTCTCTGGTTAGTTGTTCTCCCTGGTGCTCGCTGGTTGTTCTCTCTGGTTAGTTGTTCTCCCTGGTGCTCGCTGGTTGTTCTCCCTGGTGCTTGCTGGTTGTTTTCCCTGGTGCTCTCGATTCACTCAGCTGGTATTCTCTCTCTGGTTGTTCTCTGTTTTCTCTGGTGCTTTCGATTTCCTAGCTGGTGCTCTCAATCTTGTGTTCTCTCGACTCTATCTGCTGATGCTCTCACTCTCTCGGCTGGTGCATTCTTCTCCCTACCCCTCCCTCTCATTCTCTGCTCTGCATTTTTCGTTTTCTTGTACTTTGCCGGTTGTCTTGCTGCGCTGCTTCCTTGTTATAGTTGGTGGTTGTAGCCAGTTGGTCGTGGATTGATGTTTGCATTGATCCTTTCTCAGTGGCTGTTTGATATTTTTATTTGACCCGTTTATGGTTTTGTTAGTCAACAAATGATTTGAAATATCCCTATTAGTAGTTATTTATCTAACTTCATTTTGCAATGAATGATGCATGTATATCCAACTTTATTTTTTAGTTGCCTTGTTGCTTTGTGCATTTTGATAAATAAAATGTTGGATGCTTTGTTCTGTTACTTATACTGATACTTTAAATGATAATTGAGTAATATTCTACTTGGATGCTTTAAATTATAATTTGATGCTTTGTTCCTTTTGATACTTGGGTTCTCAACTGTAAATGATTGTTATAACTTTGTATACTAATATACTACTGATGATGCAAAATGTTGTTGAATAAATAAAATTTTGCGTGAATGATTTGAAAGATGATCGAAGATCTAACGATTTAATGAAGTTATGAGGGCTTTTTTGATGTTGATGTTTTTCAACTACTACTGAAGTAATTTTGTATTTTTTCTCGTGTTGCAATTATGTAAAATATTTATTTCATTTCATATAACTAATATTTCTTTCATTTCATATTCCCTAAAATGGACTTCTTCGGTTAGATCTAGTGAGGTGCCCGTGTCATTGGTACCAACCGGTAGAGATCTGTTCTGTCATTTGGTGAGAAGTTGGTTGCAAACGACACCAATCAATTCAAATTCAACTACTGCACGCAGACAGTGATTGGTGGAATTACATGTTTAAAACATCACATAGATCAGTGGAAGGTTAATGTTTATCCATGCCCTCAGGTTCACGGTGACGCTAGGGTGAATGCAGAGTCAGCCCTAAACTCAAACTTGGGGAGTAAGAGAGCTAAGACTATTGCATATTTATTCATTTCATTTAAAATATATGTTTGCAACTGACGCTTTATAGTATTTTCTTACTTATTTTATATATGATAGCCTGCATCGATAGTGATGAGCGCTAGTGTTACGCCCCGACCGCGGGCCGCTTCTCGGGGCGTTATTATGCTCGCAGGCGCAAGGAGACGACGAGCAGCGAAGGGGCTGAACCATCCGGTTCAGCCCCCACTCAGTAGAACCGGCCGGCCAAGGGCTGAACCAACCGTTCAGCCCTATGTGGAGGGGCCGACCGGCTCCCTCCTTGGCCCGGGTATTTATACCCGGGGAGGTCATCTTTTGGAAGGAATCAATTAACCTAAGGTATTTCTCCTTCTTCCTCTAAAACCTAGCCTCCTTCCTTCTTCTCTCTAGTTTCCTTCCTCTCTCTCTAGTAGTTCCTATCATTTGGTATCAGAGGCGGCCATTCTTCGACGATGGTCACCACTAGCACGCAAGAAGAGGTCACCCGTTTGGAGACCTTGGAGGAGAACTATGGATTGATGGATTCGGTAGCCGCAATCGAGCAAGAGATGCGTACATCTACACAACGTTTGGAGGAGCGCATAGACGTGCATATGAAGGAGCTTAAGGCGCTGTTGAAAGGAAAAAGCCCGAGCGACGAAGAACCGATCGGCGGAAGACCCGATTGGTCCGCCGAAGCATCCGGAACGCCCGATCCGGGGCGTTTGGGCACGGGAGCACCGGGCTTTGGTGGAAACTGTGGCATCGGCCTCTCCCGACCTTGGGGGACCATCGACGAAGGCCCCGGGGGGGCGGCGTGGTCGGCGGCTGCAGCGGGCGGTGTCTGCCCCAGTTTTGCTGGGCCGGCGAGCATTGGAGCATCGGAACTGGATAGAAACACCAGCGTCGGGTTCTCCCGACCCTGGGGGACCACCGGCGAAGGCGGGGGAGCGGCGACGTGGCCCGCAGCCGCAACAGGAGGCGGCGGCCCCAATTTTGCTGGGCCGGCTGAGTGTGGGTCGACTAGACACCCAGGCGGCGGCTCCGGGATTGCTGGACCAGTGGATTACGGGCGACAGCCTTGGCTACAGGCTGATGGAGGGCAGGGGGCTGCTGTGCGGGCTCCAGGAGGTGCAGCGGGAATTCTTCCTCACCCGCGTGGCGGCATTCTTCCCGGCGGGTTTGGAGGCCACGTTCCGTGGGCCAGGCAATACATTCCTCATCAGGGTCAGCCACCTCAAGGCTACCCGGATGGACACGATGGGCATGTGGGGCGACAAAATGGGCAAGGACAGGGCTGGCAAGGGCTGGCCGGGCCGCGGGCGTACATGCCACCAGAGATGACACGTATGAACTTCCCCAAATTCAAAGGGGGGAATGCGTTGGAGTGGGTTCATAAGGTGGAGTTGTTCTTCAGCTATCAGGAGGTCCCGGAGGGGCAATGGGTGCAACTAGCGTCATTCCATCTGGAAGACGACGCGTTTCAGTGGACTCAGTGGTTCCTGAGAGGTAGAGATTATGTACCGTGGACTGATTTTGTGGAGGGGTTCACGACCCAGTTCGGGCCACTAGAGTATGAGGCCTTTGAGGCGCTGCTGCAGAAGTTACGACAGAAAGGGACAGTGACTGAGTACCAGACGGAGTTCGAGAAGTTGGCCAACCGGGTACACTGGGAAGAGAAGTCACTGCTGAGTTGTTTTGTGTCGGGCTTGAAGGAGCATTTGCGGGATGAGGTTCATGTATATATGCCACGGAGCTTGAATCACGCTATCACCCTAACGCGCATTCAGGAGGAGCGATTCAACCGGCAACGGTCACGGACCACGGGGAAACCTCTTGCCACACCCGCCATAGCCAGGAGAGGGCCACAGGCGGTTGTCAAACCTACGGTGACTCGTTTGTCGTGGGGCGAACTCCAGGCCCACAAGGAGAAGAGCCTCTGCTTCAACTGTGATGAGAAGTTTGTGCCAGGACATAAATGTCAGAAGCTACAGGTTTTCATGCTGCATGAAGAGGTGGCCGACGAGTCTTCGCCCGAGGTAGCAGTCGAGGAGGCGCTATTGGAAGATTTTCAAGCATAATAACGAAGTAAATATAGAGGAGAACTGAGTACGAGTTTCAGTAACAAAAGTACGAAATATAGATGTTAGTTCAGTGCGATCACGAAGTAAATATAACCATGTTAAGCGAAAATAATCGTCAATAAATGTTATAAAGTAGCGGTACCATGATACACTTGGGATTTTACACGGTCCCCAAATATCAGAGTGAACTAAAGATAAAATAGTAGAACTCCGATTACAGACAGGACTAAAGGAAGTACGATGCTGTTTGTCAAAGATACAAGATTCACAATTAAACTCATGCAGAGAAATATCCGGAAGAACTTTCTTGAGAATCTGTAGGGGTGCATGCCCAAGACGACGATGCCAATCGACCGAGGAGATGATAGAGAGAGCGGAAGGATGAATGTCAAACAGATAGAGCCCATTCGACAGTCGTCCCCTACCAATAATATTCCGCGTTCGCCGATCTTGCATAACAAAAGAAGATGGTGAGAATGTAACACAATAATCAAGATCTTGAGTAAGCCGGCTAACAAACAACAAGTTAAACAGGGATCCCAGAACATGAACCAAAGATTAAGAGAGTGTGAGTGTGAGAGGTAGATCAACAACGCCGAAGACTGAGGTGGTATCACCATTGGCCACAATGATGAACTCAGGATGCAAAGACACCAAGTATTGTGGTGGCTTTTCCGGAGTAGGATGTTGTGTGGCACCAGAGTCCACTATCCAGTGAGGACTCTGGGCAAGACATGATATACCTTCATTTGAGATTGACGCCATAGAGCCAGAAGAGAGAGCAATGACCCCTCGGAGATGTTGGAGCTGGGTACGAAGAGTTTCAACATCTGTTGGAGCGGAGGAGGAAGAATCCGATGCAGAAGCAATGTGCGGTGACCCAGCCCTAGTAGAAGCAGCAAGGTGTGGAGGTAGACCATGCTTCCGATAACATGTGGCCTCAAGATGATTATCCCGATCGCATTAAGTGCATTTAGGGGGGGGGTTCCATCACGTCCTCATCCCCGAGACGGGTGGCGAGCTCCACGGGATGAAGAACCACGGGTGGAATGAGCTGGTGTAGGTAGCTGGAGAAGTGCCAGAGAGGAAGACATAGGAGCCTCTGGTGGCGGTGTAACCTTCAGAAGCATAAGACAAACATCTGAGAGAGGAGTAGTAACTGAGGAGAGGATATGAGCCCGAATACTATGCAGGTGAGAGGGGACATGGGCCATCATCATAACATTCCCGACTGCCTCTTTTTGTGCCCGTTGGACAACCAAGTCAGTGGTAGGGGGCTGGTGTTGTATCCATACCTCAACAAGCGTCTTGGCCTTGGCAACGAAGGAGGTCATATCACCTGGTATCCCGGGATCAAGAGATTGAAGATCAGTAATGATCTCGAACAAGTGTTGGAGGCTGTTCTGGGCAGAGTAGAAAGAGTGGAGTTCCTTCCACATTGACTTGGCCGTGTCTTGATACATAGTCATCCCGTAGGGCTCGATATCCATGGAATTTAGAAGCCAAGATTGGACACGATCGTCATCACGAAGCCACTCATCAGTGGGTGCAAAAGGTGTAACCCGTGTCAAGTGATGAAGAATCCATTTTGTCTGCAGCACACGGCGAACAGAGTGCACCAACTCCACAAAATTCCGTTTCCCATTGATAGAAATGGTGGTAATTCGAAATTCATCCCGAAGTTTAATAGTAGAAACAACAACACGAGCCGGAAGAGAGGAGCCAGCAGTTGAGTCCATAGAGGCATCGATGGAGGCCATGATGCAGAGGCCGGGCGGTCAGGCGGATAGGCCGTGCGAATAGGTGGTGAGGCAACCGCCAATTAAGCAGAAGCAATGGGCGACAAAGCCGTAGAAAACAGACAGCCCCCTGCGGGAAAGAGACCGATAGGGAGAAACCGCAAAGGACCAGAGACCGCGGGAGCAACCTTGCGAACAGAACTCCAAGAGCGGCTGCAAGAACAGTCCGCGAGAACAAAACTAACCGCGCGAACAGAACTCCAGGAGCGGGTACAAGAACAGTCCACTAGAACGGACCGCGGGAGAAACTGCACGAGAAGAGGAACAACAAGAAGAGTCCGCTAGAACGGGAACGGATAGTGGCTGCGACGGACAGATGGGAGAAACCGCACGAGAAGTGGATAGAAGCTGCTTCCTGGGGACAAAGAAGCCGTTGCAGACAGTGAGGAGAAACCACACGAGAAACGAGTAGAGAGGAAAAAAGCACGCGAGAAGCCGCGCGAGAAGCTGCTGCGGATACGAGGGAAGCTGCTACAGACAGAGAATAGAAACCCGCGCGGGGGGGGGGGAGTAGAACGGAAGGCCGGCGGTTAGAAAAGAAGGCCGACGGTTAAAAAAAAAGTCTGGCGATTACAAAAGAAGACCGACGGTTAGAAGAATTCAAACCGACGGAAGGACCGTTTCGAGCTCTGATACCTTGTTGAAAAGATTGAGTCGAAAATTGTAGATTGTATTTTCACTATTCACCTTGAAGTATGAGTACACATATATAGGTAGAGAGAGAGAAGAGTCCCAAAACAAACAGTGTGAGACTAAAACTAGAGGCCTAAATGTGCCTATAAATGAGCTATTTGCATATTCTTTCTAATATTCTCTAACAATTACCTTTATTGATGGTTTTTCTTGCACCATTTGGATTTATCTTCTAAAAAGAAAGAATGAAGTCTTAGATTGTTTTCAAGTGTTTCACACTATTAAAATAACTTGTACAAAAGCCCATAGATTGGCCCATGTAGAGCCCAATACTTTCATAGGGCTTAGTCCCACATCTTCGAATGAACATTATGTTATGGCAGAGTTCTCTTTATTATATTCTATTACCGAGTTGTATGATGTTCACTTTATTATTAGTGTGTCGGGAGAATTACGATACGCCCATGCATGTGTCTATTTAAGGGAACCTTGGGTGCTTGTTTAGGGTATGAATGAATTCAATCTATTTTCCTATTCTCTTGTGTTAGGTCTTGATATCTCTCTACTCCAACGAGCAAGCCCTGCTTAGGCAATCGTGGTCAGTAGTATCTCCGCCACCTTCCTCTCCACCTCTCGCCTGTCCTACTGCGATCTTCAAGTAGGCTCGTAACAGATTTTGCTTCACTACTTCCTATATATTAGAGTCAGGTTTTGACTCAAGTTCGTTTTGTTTCTAGTTGAGCTCTTGCTCCTGTCGTCAGTCTGAGAGCGCCCCACACTTAGACCGCCTGCTCACATGCGATATTGTGGCCTCCTTTTTTTGATCCCGCATCTATGCATAAAATCGCTTCTGTGCGTCTCTTCGTTCTGCCCCATGCGTCTATTTTATAGGCGCCTTGTTGCTTTCGGTTCTCCCCTTTGTTGCTGCTCTAATGGTCTGTTCATTTTTGCTCACTGTTTTTGCTGAAGCCGCTCCCTCCGCGATTGCTGAAGCCGCTTCCTCTGTGACCGCTGAAACCACGCATCAACGGTCACCTCTGAAGGCTGCTGTTTTCTGTGCTTGCCGCACTTGCCTTCTTATCGCTGAGTCCGCTCCTCGCCGATCTTGCAATTTTCGCTGACCTCCTCTATCCGCTGCTTGTGGAGAACCCATACCATCTTCCTCGACTGCTTTCTACTTCAAGGACTGGGATCGCCTTCGTTCGAGCTTATCGAACTTGCGTTCTCTTTTAATTGATCTCGCAGTGTCCGCTCACGTTCTTCCCTTTTTGAGCTCGCAGTGTTCACCCGTCCTCTTCTTCTTAGCTCCTCTGCGACTTCTTCTCACTGTTCGCCCTACTCATGCGACCTTCCTCTAGCCCTCGCGGTTTCTCCTTTGCTTATTGCCAGTCATGGCCTTGAATGATGCTCCATTCCTTCCTGCCAGTGTCGCGACCACTCTCTCTGAGGTCCGAGATGAGCTCCAAATTACTACTATCTCTCTTAGTGGCAAAAAGAATTTTGTCGCGTAGGTCCACAAGGTGTGTTGTGTTCTCCAGACAAAAGGTCTCCTTTATCACCTCTCTAAGGCCTCACCTACTGTGCCCACCGAGGAATAACTTCGCTCCCTTCGCCGGCTCGTATGACCATGTATCATGGACTGAATTCTATGGACGTTGAACTCCCATCGCATGACAATGTATTATGAGATGACCAAAGCCATGTGAGATGAACTTCACTCCCTCTATTCTGGCAAGGACAATCTGCAACACCTGTTCGACATCTTCACTGACCACCAATCTCTTTCACCAGGGGTGCATGGAGACTTGATCTTCTTTGTTGCGCAATCTAGAACTATCGTCGAGGCTTGGATTCAACATCAGCCTCTCACATTGGATCTTGCCACCCAACGTGCTCAGAAAGAGGCTGTTGGCATTGCCATGATGAAGGCCCGTTCCCCTCCACATCTTCACAACGTCGGTGCAATATCCTTTCTTCCTCCACCATTCCCTCCCCCTCAGATGTTTGCTCCATGCTTTTAAAGATGACACCTCCCTTCAATGCTCCTGGGACTGTCTCTTCGAGTCTTCTACAATAATCCTCTTCTATTCATCCCGCCCCTTCGCCGAATCATGGGGGGTGGGGGTGGGGGTGGGGGTGGGTGGGGAGGGTCTCACCAGCTCTCAGGGTAGGGGTTGCAATGGTCTGCCTCGTCCCAAATGTACTTATTGTGGTCGGGATGGTCATCTTGAGGTCACTTGCTGTTATAAATATGAGGTGCCTCCACAACAACATACCTATATTGCGACCGATACTACTTCCACCACTCGCAGCAACATTGATGTCTTGCGCACCTAGCTCCAACATCATCACGGGTTAATCAGTTGGTATTCTGACTCTGTTGCATTTGTCCCTAATGATGGTATCTCTTGTTTTTCCCACAGTTCAACGTGGATTGTGGACTTCGGGGCATAAATAATATTGTTCTGCAGAAGCCTCCTCAGTACTTGTATTTTATGTGTCATAAGTTTATCACGGTGGCAAATGACGAAACCACCCCGGTTTGCAGTTCTAGTGATGTGCACATAACTTCATCTCTCTCTTCGCTTTGTTCTTCATGTTCTGGATTCTCATTTTACTCTACTTTCTGTCAGTTGTCTTACTTAAGATCTTGATTGTTTTGCACCCTTATATTCCTCATCCTTTGTTGTGCAGGATTGACATACACATAATATCATTGGTAGATGGAGATTGTCTAACGGGCTCTACACTCTGGATGTTTCCCCAACTGCTCTCTCCTTCGTCACTTCTGTTGATTGCCATCAGTGTCTCGAGCATGCTCCTCTCCCGATTCTCAAGAAAGCTCTTTCCGATCTCTCACCGACTTCACCTGGAATCTTGTATCTCCAACAAACAACATCATTCTTCTTTTCTCTCTCATTGTACTTGGAGCAGTGCTCCTTTTACTTTAGTTCATTTTGATGTTTGGAGGCCTTATAAAATAGCTAGTGTTTTTAGTTATCGCTATTTCTTAAATTTATTGATGATTATTCTTGTATGACCTGATTGTATTACTTATCATCGCTCTGAACTAACTCGTGTGTTTCGTGTCTTTATTGTTGAAACACACACACAATTCTCCAGCTCTATTAAAACTCTTCAGACAGATAATACATGCGAGTATACGAGTCATACATTTCAAAATATTTAAATTGAGTCTGGTATCGTTCGTCAAATGTCCTTTGCTTATACACCCCAATAGAATGGCGTTGCCAAACGCAAAAACCGTCATCTCCTTGAGGTTGCTCACTTGTATTTCAGATGCAAGTTCCCAAATTTTATTGGCATTTCATGGTCTATATCACCTACCATCTCATCAATCACATGCCCTCTCGACTATTCTCGACTTTGCGACTCCTTTCCGGCCTCTCTTCCCATACACGACACCCTTTCCCTTTACACCTCACCCCTTTTGGCTGCGCTTGCTATGTTCACTGCCTTGACCCTTCTACGGACAAGCTTTCTCCCCAAGCTACCAAATATATGTTTGTTGGATATTACAGAACTCAAAAAGGCTATGTTTGCTATTCTCCTGCCGATCGCAGGTTAGTTACGTCAGCAAATGTGGCCTTCTTTGAAAACTAGCCTTTTCACTCCTTGCCTACGACTTCTCTAACACCTCCCACACTACTACTCCTTGTTCCTGTCACCTCCACTTCTCCTCCTTTCCTTCCCACACCAACAACCATACCCTCAACCATAAACCGTTTCATGTGTACATTCGTCGTGCTCCTCGTCCAGATGCTCTGCAACAGTTACCCTCTACTGATGATGCTCTGTGGAATGCTGATCTGGTACCGACATCTACCGCTCATTCCTTGTTTAGTTATGTCTCATTATATCCTTTTTCTCTGGATCTTCACAAATTTATGACTTTCTTTGTCGTCTATTTCCACCCCTACTTCTCTATAAGAGACGCTTCAACATCTAGGGTGACAGAAAACTATTGAAAAGGAAAGGGCTGCTCATTGGGCCAATCAAACTTGAGATCTTGTCCCTCTTCCTCATGGCCAGACTTGTGTGGGTTGTAAGCGGTTCTTCATCATCAAGCATGGTCTAGATGAGACGGTTGAACGTCCAAAAGCTCGTCTTGTGGCCCCTGGTTTTGCTCAACAATATGACCTTGACTATGATAAGACCTTCTCACTAGTCGCAAAGTTAAATACTGTCCGAGTCTCGATCTCCTTGATTGTTCATCATCACTGGCCGTTGCATCTGTTGGACGTCAAAAATATTTTTTTGAACGACGATCTCCTTGAAACTGTCTACATGCAACAACCTCTCGGGTTGGAGACCACGCAAGAGTCTCTTATATGACACGTTATGAAATCTCTCTCTGGTTTCAAATGGTTTCCTCGGACTTGGTTTAACAAGTTCAGTCGGGTTGTTCAAGATGCTTGGTTTACTCAATGCTCGTCCGACTTTTCTCTATTCACTAGTTATTGCCCAACAGACACAATGATATTTTTGGTATACGCTGATAAAAGGGTGGATAAACCACAATTAAGAATTACTCTAGATGAGAGGGGGTGAATATAGTTATTAAAATTTTACACAACTAATCACAGTACATGCCACATATTCTAAAATAGTGCAAGTATAACATTAAGAAAACTAAGCAAAGAATCTTATGCAACCAGAAGACACAAAAATTTATAGTTCCCTTAAATATTTGGGTACTCAACTCTTCTGGCCCCTGGCATGATTTTTACTATCAGTGCTGAGTCTTTTGATAAAGACACTCTTAGAACCAAACAACAAAATCTTTTGTTAAGGAAATTCTAATAACCAATGAAACATTTGATATGTTATTTCAAATCACTGAGTCCTTTGATAAGAGAATTCTAAGGATCAAGACCCTTTTATATGGTTGACTCAAAAACCACTATAAGATCCTTTTGATAAGGTAGATCCCGAACCACTGAATTTTTTGAAGAGAGATTCTCAAAACTCTTTCAAAAATTTGTTTGCATAATGTTGTCCTCTTCAGCAATCTCCGAGAACTTGGTTCTTTGAAAACGCTGTGATACTTGTTGTAGCTGATTGAATTTGCTGTAGATTCCTCCTATGAATTCAGATTCAATAGAGTGAGATTTGAATCTATCGAGGATGAATATCAGATGAAACCCTTTGAATTTTCAGAGAAAACAATCTTCAGATCTAGAGAACAAGGTTTTTGTCAACTGGCATCATTATATCAAAACTACTTAAAGAAGAATAAGGAGACAAGAGAGAGACTTCTTTTTCAGATTGCTTCTATATTCTGTTTTAAAGTTCGTCTCATATTCAGAATAAGAATGTGTGTATATATGGTTGCAAAACAAATATCTTGCCAAATGTGATTCAATCACAGAGAAGACCTTCATTAATTAGTTCTCAACGATCACAATTAAATTTGAATCACTGCCTTAATCTGCTCAAATTTCATTCGAAAAATTATGTATAGAAGTCGACGCAAGGCTTCTTGAATGTTGACATCTTGTCGACGCAAGATGAGATATATACAACAAGGATACCTCAAAGTTGCCTCATACTTATACTCTGAATTCTCTATAAAAAGATCTCAACAAATAGAAGTACTACTCAAAGCACAAAGTTTCTTGTCGTGCGTCGACATCTTCATGCATACTGCTCGTTTTACGTTGACATTTCCTCAAAGCACAGACATGGTTTAATGCCTATTGTTACTAATCTTTTGTGTTTGCATTTACAAAGTTTAAAAAGTTAAAATTATCCCTTTGAGTTTATGACTAATGTTTTAATCTAAATATTTAGGTTCCTGAGCGACAATAAGCCAGACGCCAATAGGAAGCTATTCGATGAAGAAAAGAAAAAAAGAGAGTAGATCAATATAGCAGTGGGCCATAAGGATTACATATGCTGTTGAGGAGCATGACAAGAGTAGATCAATATTTCCTAACTATATAGTTAGCCATATGATATCTGTTGTATATTGTAAAGCTCTGTAGTAGATCTGTATGTATATGTTATGTATGTCTTGATCTAAGATATTATATTGTATCATGTTAGAAAAGCCCTTGTAAAGGCCCGTTTATGAGGCCCATTTGTTTCTTGTATTTGTCCCACATCTTGGATTGTGATCTTCTCTTCTCCCTCTCTTCCTATATAAATGTATTCATACTTGTAATTATTCATTCAAGAAGTATATACAAGGTTGGTGGTCTCTCTATTTCTACATGGTATCAGAGCCACCGGTCTCCCTCTAGCCGGCTTGTCTGTGTGCAAACCGCATGGTCACCCGGCTGACCGCGCGGCCTGTTCTTCTCTTGCTTAAACCGCCGTATCTGGCGACTTGTTCTTTTCTACCCGCTGTTCCTCCATCTTCCCTTCTATTCTGACCTCCTCCTTCTCCTCTTCCTATCTCTCCCTCTTTTATAACCTTCTCTCACGTGGGGTCCACTTTCTCTAACTTTTCTCTCCTGCCCGGTCTTCTTCCCTGACCGCGCGTCCTATCTCTTCCCGCTTCTCGCGGTTTCTCTCTAGCCGCTGCAGATTTCTCCCCTTGTCGCTGCGGTTTCTCTCTTAACCGTGCGGTCTTCCCGTCTTTACCTCTCCCCTCTAATCGCAGCGCCCTGTCAGGTCGCTTGCAACCTCTCCTTCTCCTTTCGCCGCATCGTGGTCGCGACCTTCCCGGTCGCTGGTTGTTTTCCCTTGACCGTGCGACCTTCTCTCCCTGCCAGTCGCTGCGCCTTCTTACCCGCGGCCTTCCTTGCCAAGCCGCGCGACTTCTCCAAGTCGCTGCGCCTTCTTACCCGTGGCCTCCTTCTCCCTTAGCCGCATTGTGGTTGCGACTTTCTTTGTCGCTGCCCGTTCTCCCTTGCTGTGCGGCCTTCCTCTCTTCTCGCCAGCTGCCCGGCCTTCTTACTCGCGGCCTTCCTTGCCAAGCTGCCCGGCCTTCTTGTCAGGCTGCCCGGCTTCCTTCTTCTGCTAGCCGCGTGACTTCCCCCCTTGCCAACCGGCCTCGTCTACCAGCCACATGGCCTCCGACGCCTCCGCTGCTACTTCTGCTCCACCAGCGTTGCCAAGCCGCGCGACTTCTTTAAGCCGCCCGGCCTTCTTGTCAGACTGCCCGGCTTCCTTCTTCTGCTAGCCGTGCGACTTCCCCCCTTGCCAACCGGCCTCGTCTACTAGCCACATGGCCTCCGACACCTCTGCTGCTACTTCTGCTCCACCAGCCCGTGAGGCTACTCCAGCTTCTGATCTCCGTGATGAACTGCGAATTACTACCATCTCTCTGACTGGCAAACACAATTTTGTCGAATGGGTTCACTCTGTTCGTCGTGTCCTACAGACGAAGGGTCTTCTCCACCACCTGATTCGGGCTACCCCTGTTGCTCCCTCTGATGATTGGCTTCGAGATGACGGTCGGGTTCAGTCTTGGCTCCTCAACTCTATGGACACCGAACCCTATCAGATGGCCATGTATCATGATACGGCCAAGGTAATGTGGGAGGAGCTCCACTCTTTTTACTCCGGGCAAAACAGTTTTCAGCACCTCTATGATATTATCTCCAACCTTCAGAATCTTGCTCCAGGTGCTCCCGGCGACATGATTTCTTTTGTTGCTCAGGCCAAGACCCTAGCCGAGGCTTGAATTCAACATCAGCCTCCTACAACGGATCTTGCTACTCAACGGGCCCAGAAAGAGGCGGTTACCATCGCGATGATGATGTCCCGCGTTCCGCCCCACCTGCATAGTGTTCGGGCTCAGATCCTCTCTTCCACGACGACTCCGTCCCTATCTGACGTCTGCTCCATGCTACTTCGGGTTACGCCTCCTACGGAGGCCCCTTCCAGCTTTGACCCTGCTCTTCTTCAACAGCCTCTCCTTCCAACTCCCCCCTGCTCGTGGCTCTTCCACTCGGGGAGGTCGGCCTCCGTATCGGGGACGCGGACGTGGTGACCGCTCGCTCTCAAATGCACATATTGTGGCCGGGGTGGCCATCTTGAGACCACCTGTTACAGCAAGCATGGGTTCCCTCCCCACCTCGCTGCCACTTCCTCTACTGCTCCTGCTTCCCCTGGGGCTCCTGCCCAGGATCCGGCCTCCGCTACCCGACACGATATTGATGAGCTCCACACCCAACTCCATCAGCCGCTCCTCCGGCTCGGTTGCGACCTTTTCTGCGGAAGGTATAACCTGTCTCTCTCTCAGCCCTCATTGGATCGTTGATTCCGGTGCTACTCACCATATTACTTTCCAGAAGCCCTCCAAATATCTCCAGATAGCTCATCCCCCGTGTATCACTGTGGCCAATGGTGATACTCTACCGGTCTCTGGTGCCGCTGCCCTCCAACTTACCCCGACCCTTTCTCTTTCCTCGGTTCTTCACGTTCCGGGATCTCCTTTTAATTTACTTTCCGTTAGTCGCCTGACAAACGACCTTGATTGTTCAATAACTTTTTTTCCTTCTTCCTTTCTTATGCAGGATCGTCGCAGCTGGAGTATCATTGGTAGGGGGTAGCTGGTGAATGGGCTTTACCTCTTGGATACCCAACCCACTCTTCTATCCGCCGTCTCTACTGTTGATTGGCGTCGTCGCCTTGGGCATGCTCCTCTTCCGATTCTCAAGCGGGCTCTTCCTGATGTTCCATTACAGGAGTTCTCTTGTGAATCTTGTATATACGACAAACACCACCGTTCTGTCTTTCCCCCTGCATGTACCCGAAGTAGTACTCCGTTATCCTTAGTTCATTCTGATGTATGGGGCCCTTATAAGGTCCCTAGTATTTATGGTTTTCGCTATTTTGTCACTTTTATCGATGACTACTCGCGTACTACATGGCTATATTTAATGCATGATCGTACTGAGCTTACATCTGTCTTTCGTGCCTTTGTCACTGAGGTACGTACGCAGTTCGCCACACCACTCAAAATCTTCCGCACTGATAATGCTCGCGAATATACAGGGCGCACCTTCTCCTCCATCTGAACCGAATTTGGCATTATCCATCAAACTTTGTGTGCTTATACCCCTCAACAAAATGAGGTGGCCGAACGAAAGAATCGTCATTTACTCGATGTTGCTCACTCCCTCATGTTTCAAATGCAGGTTCCAATCGAATATTGGAATTTCGCAGTCTCCACAGCCTGTCATCTCATTAACCGCCTCCCTTCTTCTGTTCTTGATTTTGCCATTCCTATCGAACTCCTATATCCTACTACCAAATCAACCTCTCTCCCACCACGTGTCTTTGGGTGCGTTTGTTATGTTCATCTTCTTGAACCTCCATCCGACAAACTCGCTTCTCGTGCTGCCAAATATATGTTTGTGGGCTACTCCCGTACTCAAAAGGGGTATGTTTGCTACTCTCCTTTCGATGGAAAGATGGTTGTCTCCGCGGATGTCACCTTCTGCGAAGATCAACCCTTTCACTTACCTTCCTCCTCCTCGATTTCCTCTCCTGCTCTGCCCCGCCCTGCCGTTCCTACAACACCCTCCTTTCTGCCCTCTCCCTCCACCTCTCTTCCTGCTCCCAAAGTTCCTCCGTCCGTTATCCGTGTCTATACTCGTCGCGGCTCCAAGGATGGTTCCTTGCCACTGCTCCCTGCTCCCAGTGACACTCCGGCACCGGCGGATCCGGCTCCTGCTTCTGTGGCCCATCCCCTGTCCACCTACGTTTCTCTCCACCGGCTCGCTCCACCTCTCTACGCCTTTGCCACTTCTCTTTCCTCGATTTTTATTCCTAACACTGTGCAGGAGGCGCTTCAACACCCAGACTGGCGGGCGGCCATGGATGATCAAATGAGGGCTCTTTGGGCTAACCAAACTTGGGATCTGGTTTCCCTTCCTGCAGGCCAACACTGTGTCAACTGCAAGTGGGTCTTTGTTGTCAAACATACCGCGGACGGGTCTGTTGAGCATCTGAAGGCCCGCCTCGTGGCCCGGGATTTTACTCAGCAACACGGTCTTGATTATGAGGAAACTTTCTCTCCAGTGGCCAAATTGAACACGGTCCGAGTTCTTCTTTCCTTGGCTGTTCACCGTCATTGGCCTCTTTATCAGCTGGATGTTAAGAATGCCTTTCTCAATGGTGATCTTCAGGAGACTGTTTATATGCATCAACCTCCCGGGTTTGAGACCACGGGGGAGTCTCGGGCTTGTCATCTTCGGAAATCAATTTATGGTCTCAAATAGTCCCCGCGCGCTTGGTTTGACAAATTCAGCAAGGTAGTCCGCGATATCAGCCAACCGGAACTGTGATTCTACTTGTCTATGTTGACGATATCCTCATTACTGGAGACGATACTACAGGAATACAACATACCAAACAACAGTTGAACTCCGCCTTTCAGACCAAAGATCTTGGTAACCTACAGTATTTTCTTGGGCTTGAGGTTGCACGACGGTCTGATGGTCTTGTATTATCCAAAAGGAAGTATTGTATGGACCTCCTTCATGATGCTGGTTATTTGGGATGCAAACCTACGGATACTCCAATGGACGCTAATCACAGACTCTCGGCCCATAACTCTGACTCCGATGAGCTGCTTACGAATCCGAAATACTACAGACGCCTGGTTGGGAAACTGATCTACCTTACAGTTACTCAACCAGACATCTCCTTTGCCGTAGGAGTCGTGAGTCGATTTATGCATGCTCCTAGGACATCTCATCTTCAAGCTGTCGAGCGCATTCTTCGGTATCTCAAGAACGCTCCAGGACAAGGGCTTGTGTACAAGCCATCCACATCACTATCTCTTGTTGCATACTCGGATGCTGACTATGCAGGATCCGTTGATGATAGGCGCTCTACCTCTGACTTCTGTACCTACTTCAGTGGTCATCTCATAACCTGGCGTAGCAAGAAACAAAATGTGGTTGCTCGCTCTTCTGCTGAAGCTGAGTACCGGGCCATGGCTGCGGTAGTGTCCGAGTTAACATGGCTTGAGAATCTTCTGGGAGATTTGGGTGTTTGTCTCTCATCACCGGCGACCCTATTTTGTGATAGTCAAGCAGCAAACATATTGTCAAGAACCCGGTATTTTACGAACACACAAAACATATTGGAGTTGACTGCCACTTTATTCGAGAAAAAGTACAGTCAAAGAAGGTAGATCTGGAGCATGTTTCTGCTACAAATCAAGTTGCTGATATCCTGACCAAAGCTCTCTCCCGGCCGTTGTACTACCAATTTTATCCAAGCTTGGCGCCTACGACTTGTACGCTCCAGCTTGCGGGGGAGTGTTAGAAAAGCCCTTGTAAAGGCCCATTTATGAGGCCCATTTGTTTCTTGTATTTGTCCCACATCTTGGATTAGGATCTTCTCTTCTCCCTCTCTTCCTATATAAATGTATTCATACTTGTAATTATTCATTCAAGAAGTATATACAAGGTTGAAGGTCTCTCTATTTCTACATATCATTAAGCTTTCTTTGAATGAAAGTTTTTATTATGCGCATATTTGATACTCATTGTGAATATATTTATTGTGCGGTGCAAAAAAATGTAATTCAAAAATCTGCCGCATGATGCCTACTTTGAACTGTGGCAGTCTGCAGGCCGTTACATTCTATACCCACAAACTTTCCCACTTGCAAGCTACCTCCAATTGTGCTGAAGAGGTGCATGCCCTTACCCAATTAATTTTTAAATGGAGGCACTGGCCACTTTGCCACCATTTTCTCATATGTATAGATCTCTAAATCCTCCACTTTCTCTAGCAAC
This sequence comes from Platanthera guangdongensis, assembly GCA_039583875.1. Taxonomy (NCBI): domain Eukaryota; kingdom Viridiplantae; phylum Streptophyta; class Magnoliopsida; order Asparagales; family Orchidaceae; genus Platanthera; species Platanthera guangdongensis. The sequence goes on along the minus strand of CM077152.1, from coordinate 55,949,824 downwards.
CAATCAAATCAAGAGCAACACTTATGCCTCCACAAAATCCTAGCTATGCATAGTACATTGCCTATAGAACCTGGCCACACTAACCTGGTAGTTGATGTCATCCCTCACACTTCAACAACTATTTATATCTCTCACATTTGCACCCCTTATTTCAAATTTATCGATACTTTCCACTCCAATATCACCTCAAAAACCACTTGTTTGATATTTCTTGACACCCTCCACTCCAATAAATGATAGTGCGCCCTAGTGTTGTGTAATTTGTGTGCTATGTAGTGGCAATGTGTGTGTGTGTGTGTGTCTGTGGTGTGTTTGAGCTTTGCAGCTCACTATGTTTATTCTGTGTTTTGTTTTGTGTAGTGTTATGTGACTTTTGTGTTGTGCAATGTTAGCGCCTTAGTGGTGTATTTGTATTGTGCATTGTACTATGTTGTGTTGTGTAACATGTGTGCAATACAATCACAATGTGTGTCTCGATGTTGTGCAACCTGTGTTGTGCTTGTGTTTCAGTGCAGTGTGCTTGTTCTATGTTTTGTTATGTATAGTAGTTTTGCTGTGTGACTTGTGTGTTGTGCAGTGGTTGTGTCTGTTAGATAAGATGAATATTTTGTGAGGCATATTTAGCTTCGGCTCACCTCGGGTGTTGTGGGAACCCTCCGTTGTACATGTATATATTGCTATAGTTCATGGAATAAGACACATTAAATCCCTAATTCCTATCATGGTACATGATGACAAAGCCGCAGACGAGGAGTCGAGGACCCAACATACCTATTTACTGTCCAAATTTTCGGTGTATGATCCACCGTGAGTTTGCGGGGGAGGGGGGTGTTAGATATGTGGTCTGTTTGGCGCAGCTCTGGCGGCTGGAAAATCTCTATTCCAGCCTCCAGAGCTGCTTTATATGTGTTTGGGACAGTTCCTTGTGAAGAGCTTTTCAAAAATCTGGAGCTGTTTTGCAGCTTTTCAGAAATCTCCCCCCCAGCTTCTGCTCCTGCAAAATAGCTTTCTCTCTCACAGGTTTTGAAAATCTAATGGTTTCTTCAGTTAGAGGCCGGACGGCCTTCCTCCGGCGATTCCGAGCCCCGGACGGCCTTCCTCCGGCTATTCCGAGCCCCCGACGTCCTTCCTCCGGCGATTCCAAGCGCACTTCTGCATAGAACACCCAAACACTCTGCAGCTTTTCAAAACTGCTCCCCAGAGATCTATTTTAAAACAGCTCTATCCGGACAGCAGCTTTTCAATCCGCCAGAGCTGTCCCAAACAGAGCCATGATGTATATGTGGTAGAGTTAGCTTAGACTCACCTCAAGTGTTGTGGGCACGCTCCGTTGTACATGTATATATATTTCTATAGTTCATGGAATAATACACATTCAATCCCTAATTCTTATCAATGTCTACCTCAATGTTCCCATTTGTGTCGTGTAGTGCATTGTGTTATTTAACTTGTGTGCTGTGCAATGACATGTTATGCGGCACACTGTGTTGTTTTGCTTTGTTGCTAATGGTGTGCAAGAAGAACCGAGAACCGATTCAGAATCGAACCAAACTGATCAATTCAAGACGGTTCTAATAGTTCTCGGTTCGGGTATGGTTCTTAAAAAAACAAGAACCGACATTTCAGGCCGGTTCTCGGTTGTTGCAATTGAGTACCTGAGAACCTAATGCTTAATACTTGTTTAAGAAAATCATATTTGATTACCATTATATAATGCAACAAAAAGTATATTTATAACAATATTCTATATATTTATTGCTCGTACACAACCTATAAAAGAAATAAGATTTGTGTTAAAAAATACAAATTATAAACAAGAGCATGGGCGAAAAGAAACCATGCCTGCTAAGGCGGATACAGAGAAAAACTGAAATTTAAATAGCTGTTTTGTTGAAAAATTTATGGTTTTTTAAAAAAAGACATGCGAAAGCGCTTACGATTTTAAAACAGTGAGAATTTAATACATGTATTTCCTTGTAAAATTTAATGCTACACACAGTACTGAAACAGAAATAAATGCAATAACAACAGTAATGAAAATATCATAAATAAAACGATCTAGTACATCAGAAACATTTTAAGAGTTGTCCATGATTCAAAAGAAAATGTCTTACCATAACTAGTACATGATAAACGAACAGACAGTAAATGATTCAAATACATAAAACCTGATGCAAGCAACTACAAAGGAAAAAAAACCTCCAAGCAAAACTGCGGCTGAACGAGAGGTAGCTCAGGGGGCAGGCGGCGCAGTCACGAAACCAAAGACAAATTCAAGACAGAAGGAAAATGTCTACAACTTGAGATTTAAACAAGAGCAAGTTAATTAATTAAAATGTGCGCAAAATCAAACAAACATATTGGAGTACTGATCTATCTTGTACGAAGCTACCAAACATACCAAAAACCAGCTCAAACAGACATTTCTGAAAGATTAGCCTACTCCGGAGTATAGCCTAATGTAAAAATGTTGTAAGTCGTGATCGATGAAGTGTAGGTACTATAACGGGCACACATGGCTCACGATCAGATCTATGTGCAAGCCTTATCAGAAAAGTAATCCTGCTTGTCGTGACCATGACAGCAGACAGATGTCCAGTTAGACGGTACAATTCAAGGATTTGCTTATAACTACAGATTTGTTTTTATTTTTCATACTTAGGTGGTTACTTATCATATTATGTTATGTCAACATTATGAGAGTCTAGAATTTTGTAGAAAAATCATTGGTAAAAGAGCAGGTAACCAGATTAAATCTAAAGTTTTGCAAGTGAGAGGGGGTTCTCTACTTGCCTTAAGGTGACGTCGAAAACGCTAGCGACAGCTAAATGGCGCAAGCGAGGTTAACGACTCTAGCTAAACCTGTTCTAAGATCAAAAATGTACTTCAAAGCAATAATAAGGTTCCTACACTTGCACACACATTTGATGACAACGCTACACAACATGTGAGGAGTTTAAGAATTTACCTCCCTCGAGAGTGAGGGGAGAAGAGGCTACCGCGAGGGATCAGAGATTTTGGCGGTGTTTGGATGCGAAAAAGCCCTAATTTGGAAAGGGCTTGAAGTGATTCCACCACTAGACCTGAAGAGCGCCACCGTAATCACAAATACGACTAGATTAGTCGAATATAAGGCGAACACACGATGAATCGACGTGATTACATCGATTGGGGAGCGAAAATTAGCAAAACAATTAAGAGAAAATTGAACTTAGGAGGCAAGATGAGTTTTCTTACCCAAGAGAAGCCAAATCGGGGCTCCGAAATCCACGAAGAGGGGTTTTGAGCTAAACCCTAAGAGTTCCTCACGAAAACCACCGGCCGGAACTAGGGGGAGCTAGGGTTGCCGGAGAAGAAACGACGTCTTTGCCCTCACTGACCGGAGGAGGAGAAGAGGAGGGGAGAAAGGGTAGCCGTCCCCCTTGGAAGCAGCCGGCCAAGAGAAGAGTTGCTGCGGGAGTTGCCGGCCAAGGGGAGCGTCGGAGACGGCGGGGGAGCAAGAGGAAGAGGCGCCGGGCCTGGAGGGGGGTTCGCAGGCCACTGAAGGCGGAGGAGGGGGCTGCCGGGCGCTCGGGAGGCGGAGACAGGATCGTCGGGGGCGAGGGAGGCGGGATCGGGATTTTCCTGCGGGATGCAGGATTTGGGTTGCGGGAAAAACCGTGGCTCGGGTTTTGTTTTAAAAGAAGGGGGGGTAGGTTTAGGTTTTGGTTTATATTATTATTATTATTAAAATGGGGGGTAGGTTTCGGTTTTAATTTAAATTTTTTATAAAGGGGTTGTTACATTCTCCTCTACTTAGCAAGTTTCGTCCCGAAACTTTCCTGAGAACTCTCTGAATGAGACTAAACAACGAATTTTCAGATGACATATACTTCAAACAGAAGTTTGAAGTTAAACACATGAAAGCTAACTATGAAAGATACTGAAATAACAAGTAAGTCAAACTTAGAGACGTACCAAGATCAAGAGAAGAGTTGCGGATACTTGCTGCGCATATCAGATTCGAGTTCCCAAGTGTACTCCTCGGACTTGCCATGCAGCCAAAGTACCTTCACCATCAGAATGGTTCTCTTGCGAAGCTTGCGTTCTTGAAATTCAACGATCTTCGAAGGCTCGATCGGAAACGACAGATTGGCTTCAGGAATCACTGGAACTTCTTCAAGAACACGATTTGGATCGTGGATATATTTCCGAAGCTGGTTAACATGAAAGACGTCATGGACACCAGCCAAAGACGCAGGTAGCTCCAGACGATAAGCAGATTCTCCAACACGTTCTGAGATGGAGTACGGTCCCACGAACCTCGGGCTGAGCTTATGATGGCGACCGAACCGTTTCACCCCAGGAGTAGGAGAAACCTTCAGGAATACTTGATCGCCCACAACAAACTCTAACGGACGGTGGCGCTGATTTGCATACTTTCTCTGCCTCTCAATGACACGACTGAGCTGAAGACGAGTCTTCTTGGTGGCTTCTTCCATTTCCTGAAGTAACTCCGGACCCAACACCACCTTCTCACCAACCTCTGACCAGTAGAGCGGGGTCCTACAACGACGCCCGTACAGTTCTTCGAAGGGAGCCATCTTGAGACTCTCTTGATAGCTGTTGTTGTAGGCGAATTCAACCAAGGGTAGGTCTTCATCCCAAGCTCCCTTATAGTCCAAAATATAACACCGTAGCATATCTTCGAGAATCTGATTAACTCTCTCAGTCTGGCCATCGGTCGTCGGATGATACGCGGTACTCAGGTTGAGATCTGTGCCCAAAGCTTGCTGAAATCTGATGGAGGTCAACGTCAACATTGGACCACGCACGTGTATTCCCGCCGAAAGCGGGCGTGATTTTATGATCCTGCACTTTGAGGGCCCTTCCGGACGATCCGAGTCCGTGGATGTGTCCGGAAGGTCGACGCGAGCATTTTTCGTATTTCGTTTTCTTTTATTCGGACATGTATTGACATTATTTGGGCACCCGGAAGATTGGGCGATCTGAGCCATCGATTCCGGATGCCCTAGCCTCTTTTTCTATTTATAGGAGCCATGAGGAAAGGTTTGGGTACCGAATGCTTGAGAGACTCTACAGTCGGTCGGTTGGTGCGACGCCAACGCCCCCAAGGTGCGACGCCTAGGGTTCCCGCTGCCGCCCCTCCCCTTCCTCGCCTCCGACGGTACGCCCCGGCCTTCCAGCCGCCCGTCGGGAGTTACCCAGCCCCTCCGCCTCCCTGCCAAGCTTTCCCCGGCCCGCCAGCAGCCCGCCGCTCAGCCCTGTGCCCGCCAGCAGCCCTCCGCCCAACCCCCCTGTCACCCAGCAGCCCGCCGCCCAGATTCCCTCCGTCCAGCAGCTTTCGCCGCCCCACTCCAGCCCCTGCAGTCCCGTCGACCACACCCCAGGCCCCCTCCCCTGCTCCCGACAGCCACCCGTCAACCCTCCGTCCACATCAGCCCCGCCGTAACTCCCCCGCAGTCCGAGAATCCACCGCACGTCCCCACGGTTGGCTTCCACCGACCCGGATCTACTCCTCCCAATAATCGGTGCCCCTCCTTCATCCGATTGGCTCCACGTAAGGTTGTAAGTCGTCTTTTGGATTTGATTCTCGGCATGGTTTACTTTGCTTAAATTTCTGTGCTATGTTTATCAATTGAATGGTGTTTGTGTTACTTAATTTTGTGCTAACTTGCAGGGCTAATCCGCCTTAATTTAAATCCTTGCGCTCCCGATTCGTAACCACGCCTAGGTGCCTCTCTCCTTTGCCACTACCCCCTTGGTGGATCTCTGCGTGGGCTTAAAATTATTTAAGTAATCTACGCTAAATTAATCGTTTGGAATTGTGAAGCCCGTGCTGTGTTGGGTCGTCCTCATCGTAAAACCCCGTAGTACGTCTAGTTTTCCCGCGACCCCAGCCTGCCCTACATCAGATTGGTATCAAAGCGCCAGGTTCGAGCGCGTCGTATGTTACGTAGTGGTAGGCCATTTAGACAAAACATGTCTGATCCGAACCTCACTGATGAGCGGGCCGGCAACTCCAATTCCAATTCGGAATTGTCCCCCGCTGAATTCCAACGCACGATTTTAGACCGCTTTGACCAATTGGGCGCTCGCATCAATGAGCTTCGTGCGCGCCAGGATGCCTACGAAGGCCGAGGCGACCACAACGCCCCCCGACGGTACCCAGATCCCCCTGATTATGATCATGATGCCCCACGAAACCCTGAGCGGCCCGATACGACTATGCCCGTCGTGACCGCTTTGACGGCTATCCCGAACATCGGGAAGGGGTACCACTTAGGGAGGATGACATCCTCCGTCGTATCCGTATCGACGTCCCTACATTCGACGGTCATCAAGACCCCGGAGCATTTAGTGACTGGCTCCGGGAGATGGAGCACTACTTTGACTGGTACGACATGAGTGATGAACGCAAGGTGCGATTCGCGCGTATGAAGTTAGTAGGATCTGCGATGAACTATTGGACTAGCGTAGAGCGAGCCTTAGAGCGGGACGGCTATCGGCCCATTGTTAGATGGGAAGATATGACGAGGCGCCTGAAGGAGAAATACCTCCCCGCGTCGTATCGTGATCGATTGTTAGACCAGGTCTATGCACTTCGACAGGGCACGATGTCAGTAGCTGAATATATGACCAAGTTTGACGACCTGATGGTGAGGAGTGACCTTCGAGAGGAGAGCAGTGCCGCGGCTTCCCGGTTTCGGTACGGCCTACGGTCGGAGATTAGGAGGGAACTAATTCCCCACCGACGGGAAACACTCGAACAGATTTATGAGTTGGCCCTGGAGTACGAGCTCTACCTCCGGACTACCGGAACCCGCCAGCAAGCTCCTAGGACTGATGGCCCCACATTCAGGAGGCCCACCCCTCCTCACCCCCAGGCCTCCGGTTCCCCCCACATCCCTGAGGATGTGAAAGGGAAGGCTGTTATGACCGGGCCTCCTAGACCAAGTGGCCCCCAGTGCTATAGATGCTCTAGACGAGGTCATTATGCCGCACAATGCCCTATGCGGAACCTGTTGATTGAGGACGAGGAAGACGAAAGTATAGACCCGACGAGAGAGACTGAGGGCGATATAGTAGCAACCGTGGAGGAAGACTGAGAGAGTGACGCGGAGAGATCTTTAGAGTTAGGAGTTATACGCCGCTTCCTGCATACTCCACGTTCGGAGGATGATTGGCGACGTACCACCATCTTCTATACTTACTTCCAGAGCGCGGGCGGTCCCTGCAAGCTTGCTATCGATGGGAGGAGCTGCGTGAATATTGTCGCCATGAAGGCGCTGGAGCGGATGCAGATCACCCCCGAGCCGCACCCCCAGCCCTATCGTGTCCTCTGGGTGGACAAGTCTGCTATCCAGGTTACCCAGCGGTGTTTAGTACCCTTGCGGCTCGCGTCCTTTGAGGACAAGGTCTGGTGTGACGTTATCCCGATGGACGTAGCCCATGTCCTTTTAGGTCGACCCTGGTTGTTTGATCGCGACGTGACGTGCTTCGGACGATCGAATACATGCGTATTTTATGATCGGGGCCGAAAGATCACCTTGACCCCAACCCAGCCTAAGGATTCATCAAAGGGCAAGGTTGACTCGCCCGTCGGTGTTGGGTCCTCCAGGCCCCTGCACCTTCTGAGGATGCATGACTTCATGTGAGAGGGCTTAGACTTGGGGATCGTATTTGTTGTAGCGGCTACCTTGGCCCCGGACGCTCCTAGCGGGAGTGTCATTCCTGCTGATCCTGACTTACAGCGATTATTGAGAGACTTTGTGGACATTACGCCCGAAGAGCTCCCCGACGAGCTACCCCCCTGAGGGATATCCAGCACGCGATCGACCTTGTGCCGGGGGCATCTTTGCCCAATCTCCCACACTACCGTATGAGCCCAACCGAGCATACCGAGCTAAAACGGCAGGTTGATGATTTACTTAGGAAGGGCTTCGTACGCGAGAGGTTGAGTCCGTGCGCGGTCCCAGCCCTTCTCACCCCGAAGAAGGACGGGAGCTGGCGCATGTGCGTTGACAGTAGGGCCATCAATAAGATCACAGTGAAGTACCGTTTTCCGATTCCCCGCCTTGACGACTTACTTGACGCTATGGCTGGGGCCCGTATTTTCACGAAGATCGACCTTAGGAGCGGATATCACCAGATTAGGGTCCGCGAGGGGGATGAATGAAAGACGGCATTCAAGACGAAGGATGGTCTATTTGAGTGGTTGGTGATGCCGTTCGGATTGTCGAATGCCCCTAGCACGTTCATGCGGGTGATGACTCAGGTCTTGCGGCCCTACATGGGCAAGTTCCTAGTTGTGTACTTCGACGATATTCTTATCTATAGCCAGGAGCGCACTGACCACCTACACCACGTCCGATTGGTGTTCGACACCCTCAGGAAGGAGCATTTATTTATCAATATGAAGAAGTGTGATTTTCTGGCTGAATCGGTTCACTTTCTTGGCTATATTATCTCGGCGTCAGGCATCGCTGTGGACCCCGACAAAGTGAGAGCGATCCGTGAGTGGCCTGTCCCCACGACGATCCACGAGGCCAGGAGTTTCCATGGACTGGCCACCTTCTACAGGAGGTTTGTCCGAGGTTTTAGCGCACTTATGGCCCCCTTTACGAGCTGCCTTCGTAAGGGAGACTTCGTGTGGACCACGGCCGCCACTAAGGCCTTCGAGGAGATCAAGGATCGTCTAGCTTCCGCCCCTGTCCTTAGATTGCCAGATTTTAGCCTAGCCTTCGACGTAGCGTGTGACGCTTCAGGCCTAGGGATCGGTGGAGTACTTAGCCAGGAGGGCCATCCCATTGCATATTTCAGCGAGAAGCTGAACAAGGCCCGCCAGCGGTATTCCACGTATGACCGTGAATTTTATGCTATCGTCCAGACCTTGCGGTATTGGCGGCACTATCTCTTACACAAGGAGTTCGTGTTGTACTCTGATCATCAGGCTTTACGATATCTTGAGTCCCAGTCAAAGCTTAGTCATAGGCACGCCAAGTGGGTAGAGTTTCTGCAGAGCTATCACTACGTTATTAAACACCGCGCGGGTGTTGAAAACAAGCCGTCCGATGCCCTGAGTCGCCGGATTAGCCTCCTGCAGGCGATGAGCACACATGCCACTGGTTTTGAGCGCCTCGTTGTTGAGTATGCCGAATGTTCGGATTTTGGAAATATCTATCGGTCCCTCACCCGGAACCCCCCAGACACTATTGATGGGTTTACGGTTTCCGAGGGATACCTGTTCTTCGGCGCCCGACTCTGCATTCCCTCCACTTCTCTCCGTGACTTCTTGATCTGGGAGATGCATGCGGGAGGCGCCGCCGGGCACTTCGGACGAGACAAGACCATCGCCTTGGTTGAGGATCGGTTCTATTGGCCCTCGATGAAAGGAGACGTCGCGCGCGTGGTTAGGCATTGTAGGACGTGCCAGACGGCGAAAGGATCCCGCCAACCCGGCGGCCTGTATTCCCCGTTGCCGATCCCGCACAAACCCTGGGTTGACATCAGCATGGACTTTGTTCTTGGGTTGCCCCGCACGCCCAAGAAACATGATTCCATTTATGTTGTCGTGGATCGCTTTTCGAAGATGGCCCACTTCATCCCATGCCGCAGGACGGCCGATGCCTCCTCGGTGGCCGCCCTATTCTTTAGAGAGGTCTTCAAGTATCACAGATTACCTTCCTCTATAGTGTCTGATCGTGACGTCCGGTTCATGAGCTATTTCTGGAAGACACTATGGATGAAGACGGGCACCACCCTCAAGTTCTCCACCGCCTACCACCCACAGACGGATGGACAGACTGAGGTGGTCAATAGGAGTTGGGCCTCCCTCTTACGCTGCCTTGTTGGTGAGCATGTGTGTACTTGGGACTCGGTGTTGCCCCTAGCAGAGTTCGCGTATAACAGCTCGGTGAATAGGACTACTGGCCTTAGCCCTTTCCATATCCTGTTAGGGTACGAACCCAGAAAGCCGGTTGATCTAATTCCCCTCCCACTTGAGTCCCGCCCTAGTGAGTCGGCTGAGTCCTTTATCCAACACATGCATGAGCTTCACGAATCCATCCGAAAAAAAATCGCAACAAGTAATGATAATTATAAAGCCTATGCGGATGTCCACATGAGGGAACGGAGTTTTGAGATTGGCACACAGGTTTTGGTTCGTCTTCGCGCGGAGAGGTTCCCCTCTGGGACTGCAAAGAAACTAAATGCCAGGCGGATGGGCCCTTATACGGTGGTACAAAAGATAGGACCAAATGCCTTTGAGATTGATATTCCAAGGCACATGGGGATCAGCAGAGTATTCAATGTAGAAGACTTGACTCCATACTACGAGGAGCAAACTTATGTGGATCCTTTCGAACCCCTCCCCGCGGAGCCACCCTTCGAGCCACCACTTTCCCCGTTGTCGCCTTCACTCCCCCAGTCCTTGCCCACAGCGTCACCGCCTGGGGATCTCGCACCGCCGTCGGCTGTTCCACCGGAGAGTTCATTAGAGAGTGAGCCACTGCCCGCAGAGACTACTACGGGCCTGAAGACCATTGAGGGCATCCTAGCCCATGATTACATGACAACAGCAGACCCGAGCACCTTGAGCTACCTGGTCCACTGGAGGGACCGTCCCAGCTTTGATGACACTTGGATCGCCCCTGCAGAGCTTGAGAGACTTGCCCCCGGGCGACGCCAGGAGTATGATCGTCTCCATTCCTCGGAGATGAATGTTACTAAGCCGGGGGGAGTTGATGGAGGTCAACGTCAACATTGGCCCACGCACGTGTATTCCCGCCGAAAGCGGGCGTGATTTTATGATCCTGCACTTTGAGGGCCCTTCCGGACGATCCGAGTCCGTGGATGTGTCCGGAAGGTCGACGCGAGCATTTTTCGTATTTCGTTTTCTTTTATTCGGACATGTATTGACATTATTTGGGCACCCGGAAGATTGGGCGATCTGAGCCATCGATTCCGGATGCCCTAGCCTCTTTTTCTATTTATAGGAGCCATGAGGAAAGGTTTGGGTACCGAATGCTTGAGAGACTCTACAGTCGGTCGGTTGGTGCGACGCCAACGCCCACAAGGTGCGACGCCTAGGGTTCCCGCTGCCGCCCCTCCCCTTCCTCGCCTCCGACGGTACGCCCCGGCCTTCCAGCCGCCCGTCGGGAGTTACCCAGCCCCTCCGCCTCCCTGCCAAGCTTTCCCCGGCCCGCCAACAGCCCGCCGCTCAGCCCTCTGCCCGCCAGCAGCCCTCCGCCCAACCCCCGTCACCCAGCATCCCGCCGCCCAGATTCCCTCCGTCCAGCAGCTTTCGCCGCCCCACTCCAGCCCCTGCAGTCCCGTCGACCACACCCCAGGCCCCCTCCCCTGCTCCCGACAGCCACCCGTCAACCCTCCGTCCACATCAGCCCCGCCGTAACTCCCCCGCAGTCCGAGAATCCACCGCACGTCCCCACGGTTGGCTTCCACCGACCCGGATCTACTCCTCCCAATAATCGGTGCCCCTCCTTCATCCGATTGGCTCCACGTAAGGTTGTAAGTCGTCTTTTGGATTTGATTTTCGGCATGGTTTACTTTGCTTAAATTTCTGTGCTATGTTTATCAATTGAATGGTGCTTGTGTTACTTAATTTTGTGCTAACTTGCAGGGCTAATCCGCCTTAATTTAAATCCTTGCGCTCCCGATTCGTAACCACGCCTAGGTGCCTCTCTCCTTTGCCACTACCCCCTTGGTGGATCTCTGCGTGGGCTTAAAATTATTTAAGTAATCTACGCTAAATTAATCATTTGGAATTGTGAAGCCCGTGCTGTGTTGGGTCGTCCTCATCGTAAAACCCCGTAGTACGTCTAGTTTTCCCGCGACCCCAGCCTGCCCTACATCAAAATCCCTTCCAGAAGTGTGATACAAATCTCGAGTCACGATCAGAAACAATCCGCAGAGGAATCCCATGGAGCCTAACGATCTTAGAAATATAAATCCGGGCCATCTTCTCGGTGGAATGACCCTCCTTATACGGGATGAAGTGAGCCACTTTAGTTAGGCGATCTACTATGACCCAAATCGCATCATGTCCCCTCGGAGTGCGGGGCAAACCCGTGATAAAGTCCATAGAGATATCTTCCCACTTCCATTCAGGGATAGGCAGAGGCTGCAAAAGTCCACCAGGACCCTGACTCTGAGCTTTCACCTTCTGACACATCAAACATCGAGAGATGAAGTGTGCAATAAAGTTCTTCATACCAGGCCACCACACGATCTGCTTCAGGTCATGATACATCTTGTTGTTGCCAGGATGACCAGAGGTGCGGGACTTGTGGGCTTCTCGGCAAATACAATCCAGTAACTCAGGAACATCGGGAACACATAGGCGACCTCGAAAACACAAAACATCATCAAAGATGGAGAAATCTGGGAGAGTTCCAAGTTCTACCTGTCGGCTAATGTGCTGGAGTGAGGGATCAGACGGCTGCAGGTCCTTTACCTGTTCTACCCATAATGGACCAGAGACTTCTCCTTGGCCTCCAGGTGAAAAGGATATGTCCATCCGCTCGAGGTCATCAATCAGGGCCGCGAGAGAAGCTGACATGGGTGCACAGGTGGCAATTGAAGCCTGACGACTCAAAGCATCCGCCACTGAATTGGCTTTCCCGGGCACATAAGTGAGCTGCAGGTCGTAATCTGCTATGAATTCTAGCCATCGCCTCTGACGAATATTGAGATCTTTCTGAACGAAAATATACTTCAAACTTTGATGGTCAGTGAAGAAGTGACACTTCACGCCATAGAGGTAGTGACGCCAAAGCTTCAAAGCAAACACCATGCCAGCGAACTCCAGATCATGAGTAGGGTAGTTGCGTTCATGAGTCTTCAACTGTCTCGACCCATAAGTAATAACACGATCTTCTTGCATCAGGACACAACCCAAGCCCACTCCGGACGCATCGGTAAAAACTTAAAAGTCCAACCCCTCTGAAGGAAGAGCTAAAACTGGCGCTGAACACAAACGTTGCTTCAATTCAGAAAAGGCCTGCTCACATTGATCTGACCACTCGAATCTGACATGTTTTTGGGTTAGTCGTGTCGGGGAGCAGCAAGAGAGGAGAAGTCTTTGACGAAACGCCAGTAATAGCCCGCCAAACCAAGGAAACTGCGAATCTCAATAGGGGTAGAAGGCTGCTTCCAGTCCATAATAGCGGAGACCTTGGCAGGATCAACGAAAAGTCCAGCGCCTGAAATGACATGCCCCAGAAAGGCAACACGATCCATCCAGAACTCACATTTTGCCAATTTGGCATAGAGCTGGTGCTGACGAATAGTGGAAAGAGTGAGTTTAAGATGGGTTGCATGCTCCACACGAGTCTTTGAGTAGACCAATATATCATCAATGAAAACAATGATGAACTTATCCAGGTAGTCGCGGAAGACACAGTTCATCATATCCATGAAAGCAGAAGGGGCGTTAGTCAACCCAAAAGACATCACCAAAAATTCAAAGTGTCCATACCGAGTCCGGAAGGCTGTCCTGGGGATGTCGGATTCCTTGATCTTCAACTGATGGTAACCCGACCTGAGATTTATTTTGGAGAAGACGGTACTATCTTTAAGCTGGTCAAATAGGTCATCCACACGTGGGAGGGGGCACTTATTCTTGATGGTTACCTTGTTCAGGTCCCGATAATCGATGCACAATCTCATGCATCCGTCTTTCTTTTTAACGAAGAGAACGGGGGCTCCCCAAGGAGAGGAGCTGGGATGAATGTACCCATGCTCAAGCAACTCATCCAATTGCGACCTAAGCTCCTCCAGTTCTCGCGGTGCCATGCGGTATGGAGCTTTAGATATAGGGCGCGTTCCAGGCTCTACATCGATGGAGAACTATATTCACGATCAGGAGGCATTCCAGACAACTCGGCGAGGAACACGTCAGGGAACTTGGAAGCAATCGGGATAGACTCAAGTTGCGTTATGACAGTATCTGAATGTGAAGCATAAACAAAGCAAGCAAAATATCCCCGACTAAGAAGTCAAGAGGCGCGCACAGCAGAAATTACTTGCAGGTGGCTGCGGGTGGTCTCAACATGGACGCTGTAGTCTTTGCCATCGATACTGAGATTGAGCCTCTTTGCCACACAGTCCAGATTTGCTCGATACGCGACCAGCCAGTTCATACCCAAGATTACGTCGAATTCGGTCATATCCAGGACTATGAGATCGGCGACAACTTGCAATTCACCAAGCAGGATCGGATAATTGAGAATGCCTCTAGTTGACAAGTGCAGATGACCGGGCACAGAAATCTCAAAAGGGACTTCGAGTGGCGAAGTAGGCCAACTATGAAGATCCACGATATGACGTGCTATAAAAGAATAAGATGCCCCAGAATCGAATAGGATTTGCATCCACTTGTTCTTGACCCTAAAACTCCCTAAAAATGAACATTACGAGCACATTCAAGATTATTTGACACTAAGGCAGGTAATGAAAAGATGCAGGAAATTTAAAAAAAAACTTTACATACCAGAGATGACGGAGGTAGATGCGAGCGCCTCGCCCAGAGTGGTGACGTTCAGCACAGCCTTGCCCTTATCTTGGGCACCAGAAATAGCCTGCAGAGGCTGAGCGGGGATTGGGCTTTCCTTCACGGGGCAATCTTTAATCTGATGTCCAAACTGCCCACATCTGAAGCAAGTATTCATCTTGCGGCGACAATCTCTCACCAAGTGACCCGATTTCTTGCAGTAAGTACAGACGGAGGAGGCAGAGGCAAGCGTAACCTGGGGTTGTTGTGCGGGCACAACCATCTTCTGCTTCTTCAGGAGGTAGCGGCAGACTAGGATGGTATGCCCAACTTTATGGCAGTAGGTACACACCTCCTGGGACTTGGGACCTTGCTCCTAAGGTGGAGCAATCTTACGCTTGTGGTCAGGTGCAACGACATTGCTTGTACCATGCTGAACTTTCTTGGCAGTGCGGTCCAGCTCAATAGCCTCAACTTTCAAGGCGGCCCCAACAGTGTCGACGTTGGTGGTGGCGCCGTGGGCTACCACATGCTGGCGGAAGTCATGTCGGAGGCCCTTCACAAATCGACTGATATTTTTAGACTCGTCATACACGAACTCTGCGACAAGGAGAGATAGACGAGAGAACTCTATCTCATATTCAGTCACGGTCCTGCCGGGCTGCTGAAGGGACAGGAACCTTTCAACCAACTTGTCTCGCTCCACGGACGAAAGAAACTTTTCCATGAGTGCATTCTTGAACTGCTCCCAGGTCATAGCGGAAGAATTGGGGAGACCGCGGCGCAGAAGCCACCAGGTGTATGCATCCTCGGTCAGATGGTAGTCCGCAAGATGAACCTTTTGTGCCTCAGGGACACCGACATACTCAAAGTGCTTTTCCATCTGGGAGAGCCACTCTGAAATGACGAAGAAATCACGATTGCCATTGAAGGATGACAGATTCAGCCTCTTGAACATCAGCGTATCTGCCATCGCTACAGGAGGAGTAACTAGACCTGGCATGAGCGGGACCATCAGGGTGTCAGTAAGCAAGCCATTTCCTGAACCAGGTGCAAGAGGGGTGGTTCCAAGAGCGGCGGTAGCAGTGACTCCAACTGTCCCTGCGCTGCCAGAATTAGGAGCTGTGTCAGGAGTTTGACGATCTTCCTCTAAGCGAGTGAGACGCTCGAGAATCTGCCTCAACAGCTGGGCAGTGACATCTCCAGAAGTTGCTCCTGCAGGAGGGTTATCCTTCTTACGCTGCGATCTCTTAGGGCCATCTAAGGAGGAACACAAATGAAACGAGTAAGAGAGATAGTTACTTTAATCATAAAAGATTAAGGAACAACAAGTTCTAGCATTTTGATACTGTCGAATACATAAATCATATATTAGTTACAACATTTTCATTGGACAAATCTAGGTAATGCTCATGTTAAAATGACAAGAAATCACATGCAATGTCAAACAATTTATAAATCCATGTGTGTACAATCATCATCTGTTGTTCTTGGCTTAACATTTGTGTAATGAGTTATGTTATGCATGCAATGCAATTATGTCTAAAATGCATTCCTACGAATGTTCATGAATGGATACACATGTCATGTTAAGCGCCCATATCACTTAACATGACATGCATATTATGATTCTAATGCCATCGCACTTGAAAATATTAAACCGCCCATACAATTTAATATTCGCAAGCGGTGTATAGACTAGTGGAAATTCATATGCACAAAAATGTTAAGTTTGCCCATAACCCCTTAACATTCGTGTGCATACTACTCATGATTATGAGTGAGTGTGTGCAATGTTTCAGTCGCGAATAACAAATAATGACAGGGTGTGTGAGATATGATGCATGTTCTTGTATTTACATAATAGAATTTAAAATACTTGATAATTTTAAAATACTTCATTTTCTTTTAAGAGCTAACCTGACTCTGATACCAACTGTCACGACCTGTCTCGACAAAGGTGAACGTGCGCTTCGGGCGGGCCGTGATTCCACAAGCATGAGCGAAAAGAAACCATGTCTGCTAAGGCGGATACAGAGAAAAACTGAAATTTAAATAGCCTTTTTGTTGAAAAGTTTATGGTTTTTTAAAAAAAGACATATGCGGAAGCGCTTAAGATTTTAAAACAGTGAGAATTTAATGCACATGTATTTTCTTGTAAAATTTAATGCAACACACAGTACTGAAACAAAAATAAATACAATAACAATAGTAATAAAAATATCATAAATAAAACGATCTAGTACATCAGAAAAATC
Organism: Platanthera guangdongensis; assembly: GCA_039583875.1. Classification (NCBI taxonomy): domain Eukaryota; kingdom Viridiplantae; phylum Streptophyta; class Magnoliopsida; order Asparagales; family Orchidaceae; genus Platanthera; species Platanthera guangdongensis. The sequence continues at coordinate 55,933,054 of CM077152.1, read as the reverse complement.
CTAGGAGTTGTCCATGATTCAAAAGAAAATTTCTTACCATAACTAGTACATGATAAACGAACAGACAGTAAACGATTCAAATACATAAAACTTGATGCAAGCAACTACAAAGGAAAAAAAAACCTCCAAGCAAAACTGCAGCTGAACGAGAGGTAACTCAGGGGGGCAGACGTCGCAGTCACGAAACCAAAGGCAAATTCAAGACAGAAGAAAAATGTCTTAGAACTTAAGATTTAAACAAGAGCAAGTTAATTAATTAAAATGTGAGCAAAATCAAACATACATATTCGAGTACTGATTTATCTTGTACGAAGCTACCAAACATACCAAAAACCAGCTCAAACAGACATTTCTGAAAGATTAGCCTACTCCGGAGTATAGCCTAATGTAAAAATGTTGTAAGTCGTGATCGATGAAGTGTAGGTACTATAGCGGGCGCACATGGCTCACGATCAGATCTATATGCAAGTCTTATCGGATACACATGTTATGTTATGTCAATATTATGAGAGTCCAGAATTTTGTTGAAAAAACATTGGTAAAAGTGCAGGTAACCAGATTAAATCTAAAGTTTTGCAAGTGAGAGGGGATTCTCTACTTGCCTTAAGGTGACGTCGAAAACGCTAGCGACAGTTAAATGGCGCAAGCGAGGTTAACGGCTATAGCTAAACCTGTTCCAAGATCAAAAATGTACTTCAAAGCAATAATAAGGTTCCTACGCTTGCACGCGCATTTGATGACAGCTCTACACAACATGAGAGGAGTTTAGGAATTTACCTCGCTCGAGAGTGAGGGGAGAAGAGGCTACCGCGAGGGATCGAAGATTTTTGCGGCGTTTGGATGCGAAAAAGCCCTAATTCGGAGAGGGCTTGGAGTGATTCCACCACTAGACCCGAAGAGCGGCACCGTAAACACAAATAAGACTGGATTAGTCGAATATACGACGAACACACGATGAATCGACGTGATTACATCTATTGGGGAGCGAAAATTAGCAAAAAAATTAAGAGAAAACTGAACTTAGGAGGCAAGATGAGTTTTCTTACCCAAGAGAAGCCAAATCGGGGCTCCGAAATCCACGAAGAGGGGTTTCGAGCTAAACCCTAGGAGTCCCTCACGAAAACCACCGGCCGGAACTAGGAGGAGCTGGAGCTAGGGTTGCCGGAGAAGAAACGACGTCTTTGCCCTCACTGGCCGGAGGAGGAAAAGAGGAGTGGAGAAAGGGTAGCCGTCCCCCTTGGAAGCAGCCGGCCAAGAGAAGAGTTGCTGCGTGATATGATGGCCAAGGGGAGCGTCGGAGACGGCGGGGGAGCAAGAGGAAGAGGCGCCGGGCGTGGAGGGGGGGTTCGCCGGCCACTGAAGGCGGAGGAGGGGGCTGCCGGGCGCTCGGGATGCTGAGACGGGATTGTCGGGGGCGAGGGAGGCGGGATCGGGATTTTCCTGCGGGATGCGGGATTTGGGTTGCGGGAAAAACCGTGGCTCTGGTTTCGTTTTAAAAGAAGCGGGGGGGGGGGGGGGTAGGTTTAGGTTTTGGTTTATATTATTATTATTATTATTATTATTAAAATGGGGGGTAGGTTTAGGTATTAATTTAAATTGTTTATAAAGGGGTTGTTACATTTCAGGCCGGTTCTCGGTTGTTGCAATTGAGTACCTGAGAACCAAATGCTTAATACTTGTTTAAGAAAATCATATTTGATTACCATTATATAATGCAACAAAAAGTATATTTATAACAATATTCTATATATTTATTGCTCATACACAACCTATAAAAGAAATAAGATTTGTGTTAAAAAATACAAATTATAGGATAATAAGATTTTTTTATACTTTATAAAGCATTTTTGTTGTTGTCATCGGGTAGAACCGAGAACCGAACCGAATTTTTTGGTTCAGGTATGGTTCTAGATTTGAATATATGGGTCGGTTCTAGTTCCAAAATGGTGAAACCAAAGCAATATGGATTTGTTCTTAGTTTTTGGTGGAACTGATCCGAACCGACCCAAGTTGCACCCTTATTAGTCGCTATACAGTAGCATCATGTCTTGTTGTTGTGTTTGTGTTGTGCCCGCACACACAAATTTTGTATAAGCGTATTCATATTATGTATTAGTTTTGATTGTTGTTTCTTTGTTTTTTATTTATGCTTTATATCTTTTTATTTGTTTTATTTTATTGCTATTTGATATGAATAAATGGATTGTTTATGGACGCAAAAATATGTATGTATGCCCTCAAAAAGTCATCCAGTACGGCCATCTTAATTTTCATTTTCTTAATTTATATTGTATGTGATATCTCGTTTTGGGTTGTGAAGCATGAGAAGTTCCTTAAGTATAATGTTTTGTATTTAGAAATAAACTCTGAAGATGATTATATTCACATGATCACATCTGAATTGTGTTACTAAATTGCTTCTGCTATTCTGCATGAACTTGAATGCATGCTTGGTATAATACAAATCTAACAAATCTTATCAATTATTAAATGTGTTTTCCAAATTGAAAGGTTAAATTGAGTTTGCGGGCTATGGTGCAATCAAAATATCTTCTTTTGATGATTCAAAATCATCTCCTCTATTAAATTTAAATGCAAGGTTACCATGTTTGTTATTTGAACGAGATAATATAAAGAATTGGGCTGATTTTGTGCTAGCTTGAAATGATATCGAGCCGTCCCTATTTTGGATCAGCGCCCTCGATATGATTTCAAGCCTTTAATTTCTCTGTTTTTGAACTGAGCTCAGATTGACTCGATGATTGCCCAATCCATAAGCATGAGATAAAATCTCAAGATCCCCCCTTGGTGAAATTATCTTGTGATAGTTTGAATATGGAGGTTTCGCCTCCGTTCCCGTCATTTAGTGCTAGTCCATTTATTTGTAGGAATTAATTGTTGAAATGCGGTTTCCACTTTGCCTCATCCTCTTTGCTCGATGAGTGCCCACCACCCTCCTTTAGGTGATAGTGTTTAACTCCTACAAATTCATCTCCAAACCTAGTGACCTTCCTCCTTTGGAAAAAGGAGACGTGAAATTTTTAACTCAAGCCTTCCGCATTACCTTGTATTGCCTAACGGAGTTGATCTGTCACTTAATTTAGTGCTAAATTGGTCTTGTACTTTCTCTTGATGATACTAACTCTAGGTCTAATCATTTTGGTGGGATGGTCACTTGGATCATCCTGCAAGCTATGTTAATGAAAAATAAGAATTTCATCATTTAAGATAATTTGCAAGTCTGGTTTCACACGCTTCTTTGTGGGAATTTTGTTTATATAGCGGATTTCTCTCAAGGTCCATTTGTTTGGACAAAATAGGGACATTATAGTTAGTATTAGAGGTCCATTTTTCTTGCAATTGGATCTCCGATTCTAATTCTGAAGCCCACTTCCATCCAGCCAAATGGACACTAAATGTTTTTTTTGGATCATCATATATTAATGGGAAGCTTAGGTCTGCCAAATATCCTCATGTCCTGTTGATGCAGTGGTAAGGCAGACACAAGGTGAACTCTTTAAATGCAACCCTAAATGCGGTGTAGTGCAAGGGCGGTCCAAAAATTACAACAAGTAATTAATTATTATAACAAAATTAACAGGTGCACGAACTTTGTCAAACTTTGATATAATACAACAAATATTCATCACAAACCAAAAGAGGCGCACTTAATTGAGGACACACAGAATACGTCCCACAAACTGTGCGACAAAAGGAACTAAGCACAATAAACTAGATTTCCATCACAATACAGGTTGCTAAAATAAACATCAAAAGGAAATGATTTTTACCCCAATTTACACGGGCTGGTGGCGGTGATAAATGGTGGCGGAGGGCACCCGAGATTGTTGAACTGGTGGGAGCTTCGAACGAGGAGGTCTGGACTGATTTGGCTGTTTGAGGTGAGTCCACGACAGGAGAATGGGAAAAGGATGTGTTGGAGGCAGGTGATGGTTTGGGGGGAAAGAACTCCAGGCAGGGTGGAGGCTAACGGGAGAGAGGAGACACGAGGAGTAGGGAGGGGGAGACGGAGAAAGCTGCTGATGGTTCAAGCGGGTTGGGTAGGGGGATTGCAGTAAGTGAAATTATAAAAGAGAAGGAGACAAGTAGTAGGTTGCTGTTGGGGGACAGGGGTTGTGGGCAGAGTGGTGCGGGGATGCTTCAGGATGGCCACTAGGAGGGGAAACTCGATTTCAGAGTCCGACGGAGGGGAATAGGGGCGGAGGAGAGTGTCGGGTTTGAACGGGCCTGATGGTGGCTGGTCAGGACGGGGATGACAGAGGAGTTGTAACATCTGTAATCTGACGCAAAATTTATTTAAATTATAAGGTCAAATCGCGAAGTATTTTGATCGAGGCAGCGCGTCGTCGAGGTACAATGTTAGTATGCTTAAAAATCGCATTCGTTGATTAGTGATTTATGTTAGTCGTAAGGTTTGTGTGACACATTTTAATTTAGTAGCAAAGCGCAGCAATTTTTATTTTCATAAGGGTTTTATGTGGAGTGACATTCTAAGAGTGGGAAGCGTATAACAAATCTCACCTCTATGGGTGAGAAAAATGTGGCGGTTATCAAAACCGCACCCTGTCGTTTGATATAAGCCGCTAGCCCGTAAACTAAAATCCTGTAAACACCTTTCACGGGAGAAAAACCGCAGGTCCCCGCTCCCCCTCCCGACGTCGGCTTTCCGCAACAGAGCGCCGAACACTCCGCCTCCCGCAAACCCTAGCGACGCCTTCCCCCGCTCCGTCCCTCAGCGTAAGCCCATCCTTCTTCCTTCGGTTGTCGTAGGAGAACCGGTTTCAACCCTAACCGGTGGAAGTCAAGGGTGCAAGGGCAACGTTTTGGTCCCGGTGAGTTTAGTTCGTCACTTGTCTTCATTTCTTCGTGTAAATCCTTCTAATTGGAAGTTAATTCTAACTTTCTTCTCATTTTCCTCTTGCCCTAATTAGGGATTGAAGTACTAGATCCACCGCAAATCTGGAGTTGGTCGTGTTGTGAGTCTTCATCGCTCTCACGTAGAGGTACTACACTATGTTGGTCCTTCTTTTATTTACCCTAGCCAGTTTGAGATTTCTTTACCGATAACCCTAAGGGGAAAAGTGTGTAATTTAGGTTTGTCTTGGATTGCAGATTTTTGGTGGCCTCGGGGCTAGGTTTTGGAAGTCCGCAGTAGTCAGATTTCCTTCGGAAAAGCAAATGTCGCCGTGCCGAGTGTACGAGCGCCGCACCACCACTGCATGTAAATCTAATCCCTGTTAGTTAGACATATCAAGAAAATTGTTTTATGTACGCTTATGTAAGTTTCGTACAAGCATCATAACCATGCATAGAAAGGAGTGACGGTAGGAAAACGGTCGCTGAATTAGTTGCAGGGTAACCCCCTTGTCTAAGACCCTAATAACCAGATCATATATGATAGCGTTAGGTACGAAACTTTACACGTTTACGCAAGTTTGAGAATTTGTTCAATTAGGGGCATGAACGTCCCTTCTAGCCGACCACAAGAAAATCAAGAGTCGCTCAGTAGTACACCAAAAGAGATGTCTCAAGCAGAGTAGCGTTAGACCAAAAAGGGTCATTAAGCACACATAAGTTTTCTCGTGTTTGGTAGAGGCGCATTACCTTTTCTCTTAGAGCATATGGTATCCTATGAGTAGTAGAGCCGTGAGAGTTGACTCCCCTTTGAGACAGTAGATTCGAGACCTTGTCCGTGCGACACAAGAACAATTAAGTTCGTAAGATGGTCTCGGGTCGTCAGTTTTCAGTTGCGCGTTAAGAGCTACTCTGCCTAGAGCTTTTCAAGTAGAAGTGCAGATTAGAAGCCACCTAGAACTCAAGCATGGACCTGACGTGAGACAACACACTAGTTAGTGAACGCCGGTGCTTGGGTAAATAAAATGAAAGTTCATGAACGTAGAACGAGTATGTTTATTGACCAGGAAGTATTGTAAACACATGCATATCATCTAGTATAAAGATTGTTTTAATGAAAAAAACTATTTTTCAAAGGACATGCATTCATCATTTAAGAAAATGTTTTAGTGTCACTAGGAAAAGTTGTTTTTTCCTTACTCTGACCACTCGTGGGCAATGTTTTTACAGGTGTCCTAAGTGGGAAACTACACCTAGGATATGCGTCCTTGTGGTGTCAGTTTGTAGCTGGTTTTATTTTCAGTTTTCTTTCTTTCAGTATACACTTGTAGCCGTGGATACTCTATCTGGGTTAATGTTTGAAATATCATGTATCAGACTTATTATGTTACTTCAGATTTTCAGTTCTTTCATCTTATTCATGTTTAGTGGCTCTGTGAATCCAATTTTTGAAGGTATGTGGTTACCCTTAGTTTTTTTTCATAGCTTCCGTTGTAAGTTTAAATTCTCAGTATACTTCTTATTATCTGCTGTGTACTAGTTTTAATACTGTTTCCTAATTCTCTTTATATCGCTGACCCGGCCGGACGACTGATTTTTGTGAAACTGGGAAAGAGTGTTACAAATTGGTATTACAGGCAGGTTTAGGATCCCTGGACACAAGAAAGATTCACAGAGCCATAAAAGTGTGTAAGAGTAAACAATTGTTAGTAGAGTATTTAAGTTGCGTTTAAACCCTAATTTTCGCAAGGGTATGAAATTAATTGCTAAGCCAGATTTCCCAGATGCATGGTAAATAATCATATTTATTTTATATGTTCTATCAGGCACCACGAGTCTATGAACCGGGTGAATCTTCACGTCAGGACCCTGTTCCTAACACTGTCATGGGAGATGCTGATGTGCCACTGGTGTTACCGGTTCCAGCATCTCCAGAAGCCACTAACATAGCGTCCCATATTGCCAAGGAGGTCACTGTAGCCTTGATGAAGTTTCAGAGAGGAATGACTGCAGGGTTTCCAGCTCCAGTGCAAGTACCAGCCCCTACAACAGCTCCTGCATCAGCTCCCGTGGAGATGACCCTGAAGCGCTATTTGAGGAACTTTAGAGAGCTCCAACCCTCAAACTACAGTGGGGATGAAACCCCGATGGACACAGACAACTGGATAGCAAACAACAGAGATCTGTTGAACGTTATGGAGTGCCCGGATAACAAGAAGGTTCCTCTGACAGTTTTCCTCCTCCGGGGTGTGACAAAGGTCTGGTGGGACAAGTACCGGTCAGATGACCCTGCAGGTAAATTGTCATGAAAATGTCCTCTTATTTTAGAAAGTGATACGTTCATTATAAATGGTATGACCATGCTTTTTGGCCCGATCGTATGTCGGGTATGTTTACGTGGGTCGAGTTTTCTAGAGCCCTTGCAAATTGGTTCGTGCCTCCTTCCGCACGACGAGGTCTCCAGGAGAAATATCTTAGACGCTACCAGGTGGCACGACCGTTACTGAGTACGAGCGAGAGCTTACCTATCTGGCTCATTATGCAGGAGTGATGTAGGGAGATCATGCTGAGAAGTGCAGCCGCTTTGTGGATGACTTGCGTGACTCGTTGAGGCAGCCGTTGAGGACCATGGTCAACGCTGACTACATGAGCTTAGTTGATACGACTCGTAAGTTGGATGCTGATCAGCAAAAGGAACAGAAGCGAAACATCTTTCGCACGAAGCGGTCTCAGGATTCGCATCAGCCGCAACAGAGCAGGAATGACCAGGGTAAGAACTGGAACAAGAAATAGAAACCTAATGCTAAGAAGAGTTGTCAGTCCGGAGACAAGATCAAGAACTACCCCCCTTGTCCTAGGTGCCAACGTCGACATCCAGGAGAGTGCTTGGCCAATGCAGGCGTGTGTTACAAGTGCCGACAACCTGGACACATAGCTCGCTACTGTCAGGAAGTTGGCGCGACTCAGGTAAACCAAAACCTAGTTGTATACACTGCTTTTATTTTATTACGGTAAATAACAAATGTAACTCGTTCCTACAGTCAAAGTTCGAGGTTGGTGGCCCAAGCAGAGTAACAAATGTCACTGACGGGAGGCCACACCAGGGTCGAGATCTAGTGCAGCCCAGAGCGTATAAGCTTGGCCAGCAGGAGGCAAAGGATCAAGAAGATGTAGTGACGGGTAAGTGTTTAGCTTACTAAAAATAATTTATTAAACCCTCCGTAGTGACACTCCCACCGTCTTTGTAAATCATTCATGTAGACATCCTTATGATTCATAATTTACCCTCCAAGATTCTGTTCGATATGGGCGCCTCACACTCGTTCATCGTAGAATCTTTAGTGGGTAGGCTGGATTTAGAAGTCTTTCTAGAGACAGCACCGCTGGAAGTCATGATGCCGAATGGATCCCTTCTGCAGATCAGAGAAAAGTGCAGGGTACCAGTGCAGTTTGGTGATACCAAGATTATTGTAGAAGTCTTGCAGCTTCCTATTGCAGGTTTTGACCTGATCTTTGGAATGGACTGACTTTCGGCAGTCAACACCAGGATTGACTGTTGGGAGAAGCAAATACAGCTTGAGGGCCCCAACCAGACTGCGCTTACCTTCCATGGCTTGAAGGGAGTAGTGAATATGATCATCTCCTCAGTCCAAGCTAGAAGGTGCATTAGGAAGGGTTGTGAAACTTTCTTAGTACTGATGAATGCAGAGGCTAAGGCTCACTTGTCAGAGGTACCAGTGGTGCAGGAATTCCCCAATGTCTTCTCGGAAGAGCTCCATGGTGCCGCTCCTCATAGAGAGATTGAGTTTCCGATAGACCTATAGCCTGGGGCTACACCGGTAGCCAAATCCCCCTACCAGATTGCTCTAAGAGAACTAGCGGAGTTGAAAAGCCAGTTGCAGGAGTTGCTTGACTTGGGCTTTATACGCCCTAGTACTTTACCTTGGAGTGCTCCAGTACTATTTGTGAAGAAGAATGATAGTAGTCTGAGACTGTGCATAAATTACCGTGAATTGAACAAACTGACAATAAAGAAAAAGTATCCGATTCCCAGGATTGATGATTTGTTCGACCAGTTGGTGGGATCATGCACTTTCTCCAACTTAGATCTGAGGTCGGACTACCATCAATTAAGGATTCAGGACGTGGATATCCAGAAGACGGCCTTCAGTACCAGATATGGACACTTCGAGTTCGTGGTCATGCCGTTAGGGCTGACCAATGCCCCTTCAGTATTTATGGACCTGATGAACATGGTATTTCAGGAGTACTTGGACCGTTTTGTTATCGTCTTTATAGATGATATTTTGGTATTCTGAAAGAGTGTAGAAGATCATGCTGCTCACCTCAGGATTGTATTGAGCACTCTCAGGAAGAACCAGCTGTATGCCAAGTTTACAAAGTGTGAGTTCTGACTTTCAGAGATTGCTTTCTTAGGTCATGTCATCAGTCAGAAAGGTGTTAGCGTTGATCCAAATAAGATAGAGACCATTAAGGATTGACCGAGGCCGACGACAGTCTCAGAGATTCGTAGCTTTTTGGGTCTGGCTGGTTACTACAGGAGATTCATCAAGAACTTCTCAAAGTTAGTCTTACCACTGACTTCCCTCACCAGGAAGGGTAAGGTCTTTGATTGGACAGTTGAGTGCGAGTTGGCTTTTGAGGACTTGAAGGGCAGGTTGATGACCACAACGATCTTGAGTTTACCATCAGGGCCCGATGGGTTTCAGATTTATAGCGATGCGTCAGGTCAGAGTTTGGGCTGTGTCCTCACGCAACATTTAAAGGTCATAGTCTACACCTCGAGACAGCTAAAGGTGCATGAGAGGAATTATCCTGTGCATGACTTGGAGCTTGCAGCGGTCATCCATGCTCTGAAGATTTGGAGGCACTATCTCTATGGAGTGCGTTGCGAGATCTTCATTGATCATAAGAGCCTCAAGTATATCTTTGATCAGCGGGAACTCAATTTGAGGCAGCGCAGATGGTTAGAGTTCCTATCGGACTACAACGTAGACATTCAGTACCACCCAGGAAAGACGAACGTTGTAGCTGATGCTCTTAGCTGTAGAGGTTCATGTTTTTCTCTTCTCACTCAGCAAAAGGAGTTGGTGCGGGAACTGGAGAGATTGTACATCATCGTTGTGCCACGTTTTAGTTTTGGGTCTGCAAGATTGAGTTGGATGGAGATTACATGTGACATCAAGGATAAAATCAGGACAACTCTACCCTTGGATCCAAATATGACAGAGATTTGGATCTCAGCGCAGACGGGTCAGAATGAGAGATTCACTATACAAGACGATTTATTATTGCATGATGACAGGGTGTGTATCCCCGATGTTAGTCACCTTCGCGAGGATTTTCTGTTTGAGGCACATAACTCCAGATATTTTATACATCCGAGTAGCACGAAGATGTTTGCGGATCTCAAGAAGGTAGTCTGGTGGACAGACTTGAAATTTGATGTTGCTGAATATGTAGGGAAGTGCGAGACATGCAAGCTAGTTAAGGTCGAGTGCCAAAGGCCTGGAGGCAAGTTGCAGCCACTTCTCATTCCTGAGTGGACTTTTGAAGAAATATCCATCGATTTCATCAATGGTCTTCCGAGATCGCAGAGTGAGAATGATTCCTTATGGGTTATTGTGGATCGACTCTCTATGGTCGCCCACCTCATTCCTCTTAAGAAGGCGGATCAAGGTCCGAAACTGGCACAGCTTTACATAGACGAGATAGTTCGACTTTACGGTGTTCCCAAGACTATTGTTTCAGACCGAGATGACAGGTTTGCCTCCAAGGAGTGGAGATACGTTCAGGTGCGGTTGGACACTAAGTTACATTTCAGCACCGCTTTCCATTCCCAGACAAATGGACAGACTGAGCGCACCAATAGTACTTTGGAAGATTTGCTACGGATGTGCATACTGCACTTTGGTGGGAAGTGGGAGAAGTATGTCACCTTTTTGAAATTCTCCTACAATAACAACTTTCAGACTAGTATTGAGATGACACCGTTCGAGGCTCTCTACGGTAGGCGTTGTCAGACACCGTTGTGTTGGGCTGAAAGTGAAGAAAAGTCTACCATCAGGGAATCATGGATTGATAAAACCTCTAACAGAATCAAGCTCATTCAAGAGCGTATGAAGACAGCTCAGGATCGCCAGGCCAAGTATCATGATCAAAAGCATAGGTCAGTAGAGTTCAGTGTTGGAGACTATGTTTATCTGAAGTTCAGACCGGTCAGAGCAGTCTATAAAATAAAGCAGATGAAGAAATTGAGTCCCAGATTCGTTGGTCCTTTTGAGGTAATGGAACGAGTTGGTGAGATTGCTTATAGGTTGACCTTACCTGAGGAAATGAGTGGTGTAAATGATGTATTCCACGTCTTCTACCTGAGGAGAACAGTCAGAGATTCCAGTCAGATCATAAGTACCGAGAAAGCACCAATAGAGACAGATCTTAGTATTGGGATTAGACCAGTCAGAATTGTGGATTCAAGGATACAGAAGCTCGGGAATAGAGAGATTCACATGGTCAAAATCCTTTGGATGAACTG